>JAAEAF010002989.1:0-119812 GCA_011037195.1 Triatoma infestans
CCTCTCCCACTGGCACAGTATAATGCTGTTTCTTCTTCTTCTTCTTCCTGACAAAACCTACACAAGCGATGCATGTGCTTGTTAAATCTACAGTAGTCGGTCAGAAAACCTGCTTGCAGTGATCCGTATGGCCATACGGCCTTGTTGGAGTAATTCTGTAATAAGCCTGGGCGATAATGAACATTTTTGCCTGCCACTCTAGTTGTGAGGTTTCACCCACCATTCCTATGATTTATGGGTGCACTAATGAGGCATCTAGAAATGCCCCAGAAAGGTTCAGGTCCAATAACGGTTGCTATGGCAATCCAGTTGCCCCTTATAACCTGAATGCCCGGGTACCAAGATTAAAAAAACGAGAGTATTGCAGTAGGAGAAAATGTCGTGTGAATTGTTTCACACCAGATTTTTCAAACAAATTCTAATTCGAATATAATAAAACCATTCTTTAATTCTTAAGATTTGAAGTGAATAATAAAAAAGGAACACAGAAGACTAGGGCAATATGCAACTAATAAAGATCTACCACAAGATAATATAATATATAATAAAGACGGTCTGCTAAAACTTGTCAAACATGTTTCTTACGGTCCAGAGAGGATTGGTGGGGGGAGTAAAGCAGGCTATATTCTCAACAGACTGACTTAACCATCCACAAGTGAGGGATGCGGACCGTGTCCTCCACCCCCACCCATTAGCAACCAGGAAGTTATTATGGATTTCGTATGTTCAGTTCTTTTTCTTTTTAGTCAATTTTCTTCACATAATATTACAACGAATCATAAATTGAACTGTTTGTCCAATTCTTGTAATATAATGTACCTATCCGCCTAAATGAGATATAGGCAATAATAATATAATTGCTATTATAATATGTTTGTTACTATAATATAATTAATAATATTAAATGGAAGATACAATCATAGATGGCGCTTAAATAATAATAGTTTAATATTAGGTTCAATTCTGTTTATCAGATGATATACATTAGGACAATAGCATTATACATACAGTTATAATGCAATCAAATATGATATATAGTTTGTACGTGCATATTATAACATGATTACCAATTATGGTTGCATTTATAGACACATATATAACAATTTCTAACAAACAGCTCATTCATTTCAAAATATAGATCGGAAATTCTTACTGATTCCAAATTCTGACTTTCTTTTTTTTGTATTCCTTTAAAATAAGAATACTTTGTTTTGAAGCTTAATGCTATTATAATATGAACACTAATAGCTAAATTCTTTAAATATTTAATTTTATATCCGTCAAATAACTTAAACAGTCCAACTAAATCCCAAATATAATGTAACAACTGGGGAAAAAAAATCTGGTATGAAATACTCAGACAACTTTCGCTTACTACCAATTAATAAAATTTCATTAGAGACATTTTCCGTGGTAGCCTGCTTCATTTTGTGGTCATCGACCGGTTTCGGGGCGTTCGCCCCATCTTCAGGATGCGTTTTTCGGACAGTGTACAACACAGACTTTGCACAAGGAGCAAATCAGTTTTACACACAACTCCTTGGCAAGTCTGGTTGTCCCCACTGTCTGAAAAACGCATCCTGAAGATGGGTGAACGCCCGAAACCTGTCGATGACCACAAAATGAAGCAGGCTATCACGGAAAATGTCTCTGATGCTTTCCAGCTCTGCGGAACCAACCACCACAAACAACTAATAAAATTTCTTTAACATTCCAATGTTCAGTATTTATACCTTGAATAACTGAGCGGACTTACGTGGGGCAGCGCCCTCTGTCAAAAGCAACAGAACTTGTGCAGTTTAAATTTAAACCTAAATTAAAATACCCCGAAAACTCTTCTAGAAATCACTTTTCCCCGGGGAAATGTTTCAAATAAAAGTGATAGGTATTTATATGTATAGATAGTATACGAAGTTTAAAGAAAATCGTTGGAGCCTTTTTCAAGAAAATCATGAAAAACTGAAAAAAAAAAAATACATTCGGTAAAGTTGCAATTTCGGTAAAAACTCAATTTCGAAAATTTTACACGATCGGAATATTTCCTCTTCTAAAAGAATGTCCGCAAGGGGTATCTGTTGCATGCAGTTTACTTGGGGAGTAGCGCTCCCCACAGGTTACCACAGCTCAGTACTCCATGCCTTCACCGGAACACTACACAATACACTTAAACTACATACTGGGGCAAAACACGGCAAAATGGTTATGCCAGAGCTGTGCAGAAGAAGGAACAGAGACATCTGGGACTAAGCAGGTATCAGATTTCTCTGATAACGGGCCTGTTTACTGGGCATGGCAGGTTCGGAAAACATCTGCACAAGGTGGAGTTCGTGGATATAGAGTCCTTGTGTAGACTGTGTCAGGAGGAGGAGGAGACGGCCTCTCACCTGCTGTTTGATTGCATTGCAATAGATAGATTGCGGTACGAGATCTTCGGCACATTGAGACCGGAGGAAATCGTACTCCAAGAAGGACTGGTGGGGAAGGTTCTGGACTTCATGAAGAGGGGGGCTTCCATTACTAGGTTACGAGGGGTTGGCACAATAAGCCTCAATGGGAGGCTGCGGTGCCTGGGTTTTAGTTCCCCCCTGCATCATTCTAATTCTAATTCTGTAAACTACATACACTTTACAGACAAGGACAAATAAGGTACACAAACTATGGACGGAGACCCTAGTTAATTGGCGAAAACCAAGGGAGAAGGAAGGGATTAGTTCAGTGATAGCACGCTGGACTAGCAATACGGAGGTCCCGAGTTCGAATCCAGCATGCTGCCCTTATATTTTTTCTTCCTAGGAGCCTCTACAATTCATTGTCCGGTAATGGGCAGTGTTGTCTGTAGCTAGAGAACTTTTTGTAGCTGTTTGGAGGCCGGCAGTATACTGAGAAGGCTCCGGAGGGCACCATAGAGCTTTCAGTTCGCAGTGCAATAATCCCCTACAACAATCTACAATCTACTAAACAGAAAGTAAAAAGGTTTTTTTTTTAGAAATTGATTTGTGAGTAGTTACATAACCACAAACCGGAAAACGCAGAAAGTTCAAATTAAATATTTCGTGCAGACGCTACCAGGAGTGCTGACAAAGTTTTCGTCAAAATCAAGGTTAACCGGAAGTGCGACTTAATTGAATAGATTTTTCAGTTTTCTTTTTATCACTTTAATTTGAAACCTTTTTTCCGGCTTGAATTTGCTTGGATTTGAGGTTAATAATTTTTATTCACCAATAATATTGTAGAAGTAGAAATAAATTTTGATTCTGCGATACTGCCTAGGTGAGCACAGCACAATCACTAGATCTCCTGTTGTACCCCATAAAACTATTATAACATTTATTTGCTGTTAATTGGCCAAGTGGAAAAAGTTAAATCTGTGAAGCAAACAAAGACAAACCCAAGGCTTTTTTCCACAAAGTATAATTTCAAAAATTAATAAAGCGAAATACAAACAACAGTGGTAAAAATGTTGATCATACTTATTATGAAAATTCCAGACCTTCTACTATATTCCCCTTGTCTGAGTCCCTGCCAAGTATTGATTCCAAAAAAAAATCAATATACAACCTTCAAGAAGGTTATCCTTTTATTCACAACAACTTCCTTCCATTATTTACATAAAAAAAAAAAAGAACCTCTTAAACGACTTTAGGGAATATTTCCAGGGTGTGGTGACCTACTTGATAGTGTTAAAGCCACCGCAACTCCACAATGTAATCAAATTATTATATATAACAAGATAAGCATCATCTTTATCTTCTTGCATACCAAACAGTGAAGATATCTATAACATGTTTGCAATTTTATAATGACAAAATGATAAAATATTCAAGCATTATGGAATGTTATAATTTCATATATTAAAAATTCATTTTCTCTTCTTTTAAAAGTCCTTTCAACGATACTTTAAAAGTTATATAAAGAAATAGTATGTTCTCTTATAGCAAAACGTAGCTTTAATCAAATAATGTCAAATTTTTAACTTTCTCTTATGGTTGTAAGAGAATATTATTGTAATCGGGTCAAATTTTCAAAATGGAGTAATCCATGGAATTATAGCTTCTGCGTTCCTTCAATGAGAACTCTTTTTTCCCAGAAGATTTCGGTCAAAATTCGGCTTGAAGAGAAAAACCTAGAAGAGAAAAGTAACTTGAGATATTTGCTACTACCACCAAGATCTTCACCACTGATGGCTCCAGGCGGGCTCTCTCAGACCCTTCTGCGCTCATCGCCGCAACTCTCTTACTCGTCAAAACATAGTAGTAGTATGAAATAAGCCATTTCATTAACAACATTGCAGTTTAAAAAAAACTACAACATTAATTAAAAAACAACTTATTAACCACCTTCGTCATTGACAGCAGAATATAGGCACGACGCTACAACACCATCCATTTTCAGACTGAACTGGCAGAGTGTTGGTGATGTTTTTCTTGAAGACTGTGTTTACAACACTGAATTGTAGACTGAATGTTTTATTCTTAGCTAAATTTATACTTGTAGCTACTTATACTATAGAAACTTCCCCTACTTCTCCTTCCAGATCTCTTAGGGGTTGAGTTAGGCGGATCTTGATTCTCCCCTACGGTGGTGAATTTGAATAGTTTGTAGTAGGGAGATGTATTACGCTCATGTGACGTGTTGAGTGATGTAGCCGCTGAGCGGATTGCCAGGCAAGACACACCGCCGAAAATCCATTACACAATAAAGGCGTGTTCTTTGAGCATTGCAGTAAAACGAAATCGGCCGAGTATTACACCCAAATTTTTGAAATTAAGTTTCGATCGAGATTACATATTTTGAAGCCCTATTATTATGAAATTGTGAAATGTCTATCATCGGAACCATTTTGATGATTTCGATTAAAAATCATCAAGCATAATTAAGAATTTATTTTTTTCATTTATATTTTTCGAGATTTTCTCTTAAATACTCAATGATTTTTGGGACTTGGTAGTAGAGTGCAGAGGTTGAGAGGGTAAACAGAGAGAACGCTGGCCGAAGAAACTTCTTGACATTGAAGACTGGTGAGTTCTTAAGAGAAGTGTATGAAGATTTTTACATTAACCTCGTTGAAAAGTGTTTATAGATTTATAAAGACTTTAAATAGGGAACTAGAGAAGCTTATTGTTCAAACTGATAACGCTGGCATTTGCTTAAGGCATGTCAGATGCGCAGTTCATAGCGCTGTACTATGGTAGAGATAAGAAGATAACATTTCAAACTCAGAACAATATTTTTCATGGAAATATTTTTGTTGAAGTTCTGTGGAGCTGATACATTAGTGCCCTGTATAGTTCTGTGGAGCTGATACATTAGTGCCCTGTATAGTTCTGTGGAGCTGATACATTAGTGCCCTGTATAGTTCTGTGGAGCTGATACATTAGTGCCCTGTATAGTTCTGTGGAGCTGATACATTAGTGCCCTGTATAGTTCTGTGGAGCTGATACATTAGTGCCCTGTATAGTTCTGTGGAGCTGATACATTAGTGCCCTGTATAGTTCTGTGGAGCTGATACATTAGTGCCCTGTATAGTTCTGTGGAGCTGATACATTAGTGCCCTGTATAGTTCTGTGGAGCTGATACATTAGTGCCCTGTATAGTTCTGTGGAGCTGATACATTAGTGCCCTGTATAGTTCTGTGGAGCTGATACATTAGTGCCCTGTATAGTTCTGTGGAGCTGATACATTAGTGCCCTGTATAGTTCCCTATCAATTATAGTAAATATACTGATTAAAAACTTTAACTTTCAAGCAAAGTCTGATCCAGCATTCACTTCTTACTCGTTATGATTTATATTTTGAAATAAACTGACTTTTCATAATTAGAACATGATAGAGCCATACTAAAAATTTGCTAAAAATATACAACAAATTATAAGATTATATAAACCAATATTTTCCCCAAATAAAATAAAATGTGCTAATATTTTCAGAGTAAGTTTGTTAGGAAAAAGGTGTTTTCTACAAGATCAGCACAAGTTTGTATGAAGAAAATGGAGAACCATTAAGGAAACACATTAATCTTCTGTAAGGGTTTCCCATCTGTTTTGCTTCTTTTTACAAATTTTTACTTCGTAAGCAAGAATTTGTTGATCTGTTTGCTAATAACTGATATAAATAATCTTCATTCGCCATTTTTACGAGTGGACCATCAATTTAATTTTTTTTTTTTTTTCCAACCCCTTCAATTTTATATTTATAATACATATTTATTGAATAAGAGTTAATGTTTTTACATTCGATAGTACTGAAATTATATATACATAAAAAAAAAAACTTTGTCATACTCAATTCTCACACTTCCAACCTTCCCGAAAAAATTCTGATTTTTGTTTGTAAGTTTAACGTTTCGTCTATCAAGCTCAAGATCCTCCCCATTACACTTCGTCATAATTACCTATCAAACTTCATTCAAAACTATCTTATTATTATTCAATTGTTATCCCAACTAGCAAGACAGAATTTACCTGAGCCAGGTCATTCATTCTGTTTGAAAGCAACAATTTAGATTTTGCTTTCTCCTCTCTTTCTCTCGCTAAGATAATAACTAATAAACTCTGAATGCAGCTTAGCATTGTAGCATACATATTCCTGTTGTTCCTGACCGATTTCAGATTCTCATCCACCATCAGAGTAAGATTTTAAATCAATTCGTGTAGACGAATTCAATTAGTTGTTTATATCAAGCGTTACAAAGGTTTTGAGTGAGTAATGATTAAAATACATCTGCATAAGTTTTTGTTGTATCACAGAAGAAAATGTATTTGGGGCAAATCTTGGTAGAATGTTGGATGTTTATGCAAGCAGCGACTGTAAAGTAAAATCCAAATACGACCTGGTAGATTTAATGTGGCTTTTTTAGGTTAAAAGTGTTTGTACACAAAATGTGGAGCCGTACAGTGTATAATTTTAGTGAATGGATGTGGGGTGAGTTCTTAGAGTTTGCCTGTGGGTTTGCAAAACTCAATTGAACTAACTCTGCAGGCCGTATGTATACAGTGTGAATGTTAGAAGTGTCGGTGTAGGTTTTATATACATGTTGTTTGATTGGCATACCCGCAGAGATGTCAAATCCTAGATATACGTTGAATAATATGTAATGGAGTTTTTGAGGGTTTTAACAGAGAAAAATGTAGAACAGGAGTTTTAACATTGACTGCACACTGATATTTTAATTGAGAAACAAATTACTGCAAGGACAAGGAAAACTTCCCCTACTTCTCCTTTCATATCTCCAAGGGTTGAGTTAGACAGTTCTTAATTTCTCCGTTGACGTGACGGATTACATAACAGTTGCACGGATTGCCAATGAACTTTTGTTGCAGGCAAGACATATCTCTCGCAATCTGTTACAGATAGTTTAGGTCTCAGAATTCAGCACCGTATATAAGCCAAACTGGTAGATTACTCAAGGACAAATATAACGAACATCTACAATCATATAAAAATAATCAAAATGACTTCAACCATATGAACCACCTTATTATTCTACAAAGACAGGAAAGAATAAAAAATGGATGCAATAATAAATTAGAAACTCTATAATGATAATCGATAATGAGTCATCTTAGGTTCGCCTTTTACTCTATTTATCCACAGCTACATGCTTCAAAAGAAAGAGAAGGTTGCATTTATCAAGTTATATTTTTTCTTTCCACCTGAACACTCAGTATAAAGTCCATAAAGTTAAAAGTTGGATTTCAAGATGATACTACATTCAAGTGTCGTCTTACTCTCCTTACTTTCAAGTTTATCCAATGGCTTGCAAGTGGTGTGTAAAGAAGTACGACAAGCAATGTCGTCATGCTAACAAAAGTATCGTACCCCATTTCAAAGAATAGGCCATGCTTGAGTACACCTCAACTTTCACAAAACACTTGCGTACACACACAAAAACACATATACATACATACACAAAACAAAAATAAAGTTTTTATTTTTTTATTAGTAGAACTTTTTCTAAACGGTGTTAAAGGAAAATAGATACGATGCATTGTAAGTGACAGCTAGTGCTGTTTACGTTACTATAAAGAAAAACGTTTCTACTGCTTTAGTCATTTACAATCTTCTTCTGTTTTGCTATAATATTAAAGATAAAATAATACTCGCTTTTATGATTTGTCTTAAAAGTAGCTAAATTAAGAAAAGAAATAAAAAAAACTTTAAATGCTACTAGGTAGAAATAAAGAACGACTAGTAAAGTTAATGTAAACTATAACTTAAAACTGAAATAATCTGTTTGAGACTGATTTAGAATTGTAGTCTAAAATTTAAATTCCCAGAAGCTTTCTCCAGGAAATCTTTGACTTGGCGATATCATACCTACTCTAGTCATATTACTTTTATTCTTAATTAGTCACTGGACTTAAAGGATTTGTGAGTTTAGCCAATCAGTGAAATCTAATGGCACTGGATTCCTCAGAATACTATTAAAAAAAAATTTGCAGAAAAAAATGATACAAAAAAACTGACAGGTTTATACATAAGTGAGTGTCGGTCTGACGCCAGAACATGTATTTCCGGTTAGAAAACCAAATTTCAAAAACTCTGCCCAGATAGACATACTTCCGCTAACAAAAGAAAGTGGAAGTAAAAGTATAGAAAATGCAAAACAATTAGGTGTTTCTTTGTATTTCTTTTTTTTTTTTTTTTTTAATTTTACATTCATTTATGCAAATTAATATAACTGGTACTGAAATTGGAGAGATGTTGGATTATTAAAATGAAACTCAACCTCTTCTCACCATCTCACAGGTAGTAATGGTTTCCCACAATCTCACGGGTAGTAATTTTTCACAAAAGGTTAAATGTACGATGATAAATTGGTAATGAGCGGTTTATCCTTTGAACAAATACATCAACATTATGGTGTTGTTATAAATTAGTATTATTATAGCCAGGTGAACGCTTCACTGGAGATTACTCATTCACAACTTAGTTCCATTAAAAATTCTACAGGCATTGTAATTTTATTTTTTTGTAATATTAATATTTTATACATTCTCTTACAATCGTGTTAAATTTTCGGAATTGTGTTTACACCGGAAATAATGTTTTGAGTTACCCTGAGTATAAAATAAAAAAATCAGTTTCTTTTCAAGGGTTCTCGAAACATATATTTCCGAAAATTTTACACGCTTGTTATAATACTTCTTCTTAAGAGCTGTAAGTGAAAGTAGAAAAAAATAACAGCAAAATGGCCCTATTTATACTAATTAAAAAAATAAATCGCTGCGTTGGTTTTTTCTCGAGAAAACAGCAAACAAAAAAAATGATGAAAGTCGCTATTCCAGCTAAGGATTTTGAGTGAAACTTTTATTCTCTGATCCCTGCCAATACCTAGACGGAAATATAATTATTCTTTATTTCAATTTGCCTTAATCATGATATTTCTTCGTAAATAATATCATTATTTGCCTTAACCATGATATTTCTTCGTAAATCATGATATTTCTTCGTAAATAATATCATTATTTGCCTTAATCATGATATTCTTCGTAAATTCATAAGAGGTAAATTATGTTTTTTCATAACATGTTATTTTAATTGATTATAAATGATTCTATAATTAAAACTTATATCATTATATCACACAGCAAATGCGATGATTCTTTCAAAGGGAAAATACATACTATGTAACAGCATTGCTAATGAAATTGTTTTTTTTTTTAATTGTGCCTTTGATATATAAATGTAAAATTTATCAAAAGGTTTTCTATTCGATTTTTTATCTATTATTATTATTTTTAAAGGCGAATTTTGTTTAAACAATAAAAAAAAAAAATCTGGTGTGAAACACTCACACAACTTTCTCTTACTCCTGTTCTCAAAATTGTAATTGACAAATTTTATAGTTTGTACACCAATTTGAATGAAATTCATCGAAAACTGAAAAAACTGTTCAAGTTTCAGCGCACTTCCCGTTTACTAAATTTCTTAAAACTCGGAATTTTAGCCATCTATTTATTTCTAATTAATTTTGTATGGATGATTAGATTTGTTTGTATAATCAACTGTGATAGCACTTAAGAGGAAAACATAACCCCCCTAACCCCTCCCCTAAAAGTGCTCTTAAATGAATTTTCCCAGAGAAATGTTTTAAATAAAAGTTGTAGATCTTTGCATGTTTAGTTTATATAAGATGTTTCAAGAAAATCGTCGAAACCATTTTTGAGAAAATTGCGAAAAAGAGAATAAATCATTTAATAAAGAGGTAAAGTAAACACACTTCCGGTTATCCAATCTTTTTCAAACTCGGAATTTCAGCAACATATTCAATTCTAATTAACATTATTTAGATGACAGAATTGTCTAATAAACTGAAATAGCACTTTAGATGGAAACCTAACCCCACCTCTCCCCCAAAAATGCCCTTAAATGCATTTCCCCGGAGAAATGTTACAAATAAAAGTTGTAGCTCTTTGCATGTGTGGTTGATGTTCCAAGTTTGAAGAAAATCGTCGGAGCCATTTTTGAGAAAATCGCAAAAAAGTAAAATATTCAACTAAAAGTAAAGTGGTATTCCGGTTGAGGAATACTGACAGATAACGTACGTAGTGTCGGATCCCATGGTGATACCTAAACGGAATATCTAGTTTCAACTTTCTATGGTTTTTCGTTTTTGAGCTATTCTGTTCACATACATACATACATACACACACACACACACACTTTGCTCCATATCGAAAATTTGACATGATTACAATACTTCCTCTTAGTAGGAGTAAGAGAAAGTAAAAAATGACATACTACGTTTCATATTAGAATGCCCGGCGTATTTAATATATAGAAATAAATATTAAAAAAATTTATAAATAACAAGGTACCAAATAAAGAGATCAGCTGATACAACTGTTAACAATAGATACAACAGATAAATTAAATAGTTTGTTTGTATAACAGTGTACATAGTTTAAATATAAGAAATTTATGTTTATTTACTGAAGAGAGACTTTATTTTTATTCTAAGATGTTTATTTATTTTGTATTCTTTTTTTGTTTTGCTTGTTGTTCAGTGGTATTTTGCTTTGATTTATACAACATAGTTTGCTTTTCTTTTGTACAAAGATTTCACAATTACCTTAGTTTCATTTATTCTTATAGCTAAATTATGATAATATAATCTTCATAATCTTATTTTATTGTATTTTTTTTTTTGTTAATGTCCAAATTTATTCCTTATGAGTCAAATAAAATATTCTATTCTATTTTCAAAGGAGATATGCATTGCGACCTGAAAGATCTACTGTGCCCCTCGGAGCCTCCTCAGTGCACTGTCGGCCTCCTAGCAGTGTTCTCTCGCTATAGACAACACTGGTCATCACAGTGAGCGGCAGAAGCTCCTAAGAAAAGGAAACTTCGCGTTGCTAGTCCAGTGCGCTTCCAATGGCTAATCCATTACTTCTCTCTTGGCTTACGCCAGTTAACTAGGGACGGAGACCCTAGTTTGAGTACTGTGCTTGGCCTTGCCTGTAAAGGGTAAAATGTATTGTGTACTGTTCTGATGAAGTGCATAAGTGAGTTCTGAGCTGTGGTAACTCGTGGGTGGTCACTCCTCCCTAAGTAAATGCATGAAGCAGATACCCCTTGCGGGCATTTTTCATCTACAAATTTCTTGATAGTACTCACATAAATTACACTACGTAAATTCAGAACATTCGCGAATATGTTCTGAACAATTTAATAAAAATCCCAAACATGAAGAAAATGTTGGTTAATTACATCTGCATGATAATTGGAGAAGTGAATGTCCAGGAAAGGATATTTGTGTACCCAGTTGTCTGAAGGAGATAAATAACTATTGGTGATTGGAAAAAAATATGGGTCACCATTATTTTTTATTTCTATAAATGACAGAAATACGATAAACAAGGACAGTTCGTAGCGATTTCCAGTAAATCTACTACCACCCACTAAGAGTACACTAGAGTATCACAAATTGCAAAAATAATGGTAAAAAAAAAAATCCGGACTAAGAACTAATACGTCACAAACTCACAGATACAATGGTGCTACAATGAAATGTGTACAATTCTTTTGATAATAAGGTTTTAAAATAGCCTACAATCACACTTTCTGTGTATTTAATATAGTTAGGTTATTGTAGTAGTAGTAATAGTCGGTAGTAGTAGTGTCCTTAAACAGACGTACGAACATACGTATACACACACACACACACACACACACACACACACACACACACACACACACACACGAAACTACATAGATAGTTGTTTCGGCGGTCTCGCATTAAGTAGAATACTAGAGTTAAAGGAAGTAACAGTTAAAAAAAAGGGAGGGGGGAAGGAATCTTCCCCTACCGCTATCACCATTGTACAATTACTACACGTACTGACAATTTTCTAACTCCGTTAATCTTTATAGAAGAGATGTTGAAGGTCCTACCTCACCTTATTGAAGAATGTTTTATATTCACCACTCTCTAATGTGGATATTCCAAACTGGGTAACTTGGTCATCTTTTAATAAATAAATCAGCAGCGATTGCTGAAGTAGAATTTCATTTAATTAAATTGCCTAATGTAAATAACGATTGACGCAGATATGATGTGATTCAATGAGCCACTCCCACTTAAATCTTTTCAGCGATAAGTTTAGTATACAAGAATCATAGCACTTAACATTCACTTCAGTTTATCTTAACTGCTATTAGCACAATTTAATTTTTTAAATCTGAAATATTTTTAAACAGAATAAGTCGGTATGTGTGGTGTAGAATAGCAATTTACAGTTGTTTTAGGATCAGGGAGAGCTTGGTTTACATTGCGTACCGCATGACCGCACTACCTTCAAGTCTAGAAATACTGACTGGGCAATTTAGAGATAAACTAGCGCCTGAAGAAAACAGCGTTGTTTCATCTTTAGAGGGACACTACCCTAAAGAAGGCTGTTGAAATATGGGCGAAACCGTCGGCTTACTATAAACACTTACTAATGACACAGTCTCGACCCGAAGAATCAAAAGTGTTTTACATGGCAATGGCCGCGGAAGCCTGAATGAATAGAAAATTAGTTATACCAGTATAGATAGTATACAAAGTTTAAACAAAATCGTTGGAGCCATTCTCAATTCAATAAAGCCACACTTCCGGTTGATGGATTACGTCAGAAACTTTCCTATCTGATGCCGCTGTAGTATCTAAACGGAATATCAAGTTTCAGCTTCCTGCTATTTTTCCTTTTGAGATGTTTTCTTAACAAAAGATCATTCGTTAAAAACATTTTTTTCGTATTCAGGGGATCGCAGAACATGTATTTCCGGTGAAAACTCAGTTCGAAAATTTGACACAATCGCAATACTTCCTGTTACACGATGAAACACTTCCTCTTCCTCTTACTCTTTGTCAACTACGTTTTTGTGTTAAATATTTGTGACAGTTTCACTTGTAAAACATAATTGATTTAATTTGCACCTGCAGATTATAAATAATTCTTCTTTAAATCCCACAGAGATATCTTAAGTAGATTCTATAACAAAGGTAGGATTGCTTTGTATCTTACAAACTACGGGTAATAATCCAAAATAAAATAAAGCTGGAACACTTATATGCGAATAATGGGCATAATTATCGATGAAATCAAATTAATACTTCGAGCCTTATCATCAATATTTCATAACCTATATATGATAACAAAGTAACCAATGAACTTACGTCTAAATTTCCACCAAAATATAATCCACCAAAAGAAATAAACTGTTTTTTTTTTTTAGATTTTCCACAAGAAAAACGAAACGTAGTTAAATTAGCGTATAATGAAATGATCGAATTTTAAATTTCGTAATAATTGGATTATGCAGTATCCGCAGGGCCGTATGCACTGTCCCCTGCCCTCTGCCTGTGCTGTCCAAAATCTAACTAAAAACAATTTTCACGGAAAAGAATGTTTCGAATAAAAGTCTAGGCATTAGCATTCCAAATTTGAAGAAAAAATCCCCCCTCCAAAACAAATCGGAAATTTTTTTTGAAAAATCACAATATCGATTTTAACCGACTTTCCTGTCATATGTGAAAATATATGACAATAAATAAATCTAATGTCACCAAGATAACAAAGTTATGCTATTGCGTTTTAGGGACAGCACAATGTCTCCAGAGAAAAATAATTTCAGATTAAATCGAGAAAATAGATAGGATAGATAGATATCTGAAATGAATAGAGATTTAGAAAAATAGATGATTGGATGGATTTAGACGGAGTGAACTAACTACAAAACTAAATCCACCGCTAACCCACCCAAAAGATCTATTCGGGCTCTGTTCCGCTCTAATCTGCGCGGCGGTATCCTAGTTAGGTAACACTACCTATTTTTTTGCGAGCATCCAAGAGGAAGAACGATGGATCGCGTGAAATTTTCGAAATAGAGTTTTCACAGGAACTACATGTTTTCAAGTTCACTAAGTACGAAAAAAATGTAGCGAATATGTATGTGTATGTGAGTGAACAAAATATCTCAAAAATGAAAAAAGAAACGCAAGAAGTTGAACTTTGGTATTCGGTTTTGGTACAATTACCGCATCTTTTTTCTTCCTAGGAGCCTCTAAAGCTCACTCACTGTCCGGTGATGGGCACTGTTGTCTGTAACTAGAGAACACTGTCCGGAGGCCGGCAGTGCACTGAGAAGGCCCCGGGCGCCAATGACCATAGATGTTGACGTGCCTTAAATAAAAAATTAAATATAAAAAAAATTGGGCAAAAATCCAGCAACCGGAAGTGAAACTTACATGATTTTTTAAAAAAATTAGTTTTTCGCGATTTTCTCGAAAACTGCTTCAATGATTTTTTTAAAAACGTTTTCCTGTATTAAGAATAAGTTTTTTTTGAGTTTTTTTTTGGAGGGGGGATTTTCTCGAAAATTGTAACGTTTTCTTTCTCCTTTAAACTTGGAATGCTAACTGCACAGTTATAAATGTATCACTTTTATTTGACATATTATTCGAAAAATAGTTGATTATTTAGAGATTTCTGCGAAGTTTGTGGGTTAGATTTCATATTTTATTAGCACTGCTCTAGTCATCTCACCAGAATACATTATTTCAATATGTTCTGACATTATTTTAAAAGTTTCTTTTTTATTTATATTTTTAATACTCCCATCGTTAAATGTTATATAAACTCTTTTCTAAATAAAAACTTTTTTTTTCGTTGGAGTATAAAAAAGTGGCAAGTAATTATAAAAAAAAAGAAGAAGAAAAAAGCGTAGATAAAATTTATAATCATTAATCCCATCCTTGATGGTGGGGAGAGAGAAGCGATGTTAATGAAGAAAGGAAACTTATTATTTAAGAAAGAGAGAATGATGGTGGAATTTAAAGAGCAGAATTCTGGAAAGTAGAGAAATTGTAGTGAAACTCTTAAGGAGCAAAAGAGTAGACTGTTTCAAGAGGCTTTTGGGGGGAATGGTTTGCTGGTAATAGTAACTGGGGTTTCGCGCCGTTTCCTTCAACACTTGGTGAACTATGTTAATTATGGAAAGGGAAATGGAGACATGGGAATGGAGAGGAAGGTTTAAGGAAGGCCGGATCTAATCCCAACCCCTCACCCCACAAACAGCAAGAGCAAGAAACCAGGGGATTCCTCTCCCTGGATATTTCTCCTTATCAGTGACCAAATAAGCTCCCTATGTTCACAAACTAACATCCAGACAATATTAGAATAGCACTTGCAATATTCTCACAGATATTCTCTCTAATTCACTAGTTTTAATTTATTACTAATGATAGTCTTTTATTATTACTTCCTTTTTACTGTTGGTATAAGAAGGAAGTACTGAGGTCGTATCGAATACGATATCGGGTTTTCACCGGAAATAGACGATTTGTGATTTTCTTAGTCAAAAATCCGTGTGTGTGTGTGTGTGTGTATATGATAACAAAATATCTTAAAAACGAAAAATCGCGGGAAGCTCACTCTCTAGATATTCCATTTAAGCAATATCATCGTATCTGCGACGAAGGGTTTTAGAATAAGTCCATCAACCAGAAGAACGATTTTCTTTCAAAGTCATATACTATTTACTTTACATCAATTATCTATCACTTTTATTTGAAAAAAATTAGGGGAAATTTCGGAGGGAGGGCGGGGCTAATAGCGTTAAGCTTTCTTCTTGCCAATTGTAACTTTCCAAACTACCAATTGTACAGTAACTACACACCCATACATATATAGGAGCAATCACTTTTGTGTAAAACATGTTTTCGAATAATAGATTCTGGGGGAGTTGTGGAGGAGAGTTGGATAGTTAGCTTCCCCAGTTAGCGGTCGTATATTTAGTTCACTTCTCCCAGGTATACATATATGTAACATTGAAGCAAATCAAATACAGTTACAATTCCAAGTTTGAAAGAAATTTATCAACAATAACTATGTACATTGCATTAAGAGAAAGTCGAGAATTTTCTCTTGCTGATAAAACAGAGCAAATATTAACATTGTAAAAATTTCAAAACTGTGCTTTTTTCTTGGTAATATTTTCAATTATTTGCGATTTCCCATTTTTGAGACATTTTTTCGCAACTGTAGCAGCGATACCGTTGATACCGTTGATGGTGTCAGATTGGAAAACAGTGGCCGTACTCACTGAAAGTTGCAGATCTTCCTTTGTTCAACTCCTGCTGCAGACAGAACAGTGAATAGAGTCATTACTTTCTTCCATTAGCCCTTTAAGGGTGTCCTCCTCCCTATTGCTAATATTGATCTAAAATCTCTCAAGAACTCATCGTCTCATCAATTTTGAAGAAAAGTAATTGGTTCGCTTGTTCCTCAATCTTAACATGACATCTTCTAAAAGTTTTACTCACTTTCCTTTGCATCTCAACCTGAGATAACCTTTCATAGCCTTCCCTACGATGCGAATTGCTCAGGTTCTAAATGCCTGTAGTCCTTCCAAGGCCAAAGTCGATGCTGTTCTCTTCACACTCGTTATGACCAAACAAGCCAGTTGTTTCTTGCTATTTCTCCTTATCTGACTCCCAGCCATCACACAATTAATAGTAGCACAGAATATCAGTGTTATGCACCATGTCCTAGAAAACTATTGGTATTATTTTTCCATTAAAAGACCATATTTCAAAATAGAACTATGGCTCCATTATCAATTTGGATAAATTGTGAGAGTCTGTATTTGCTTCCCATAGTGCAATTAACAATGAGACAATTCATCAAGTACAAATATCGAGTTACAAGTAAAATGATATTTTTATATAATAACCTTTACATGTGTTCGTTTTTCCATCAATTATTAAATTCTTTTTTCATTTTTAAAAAAATTAATAATTTTCTTTTTTCTTTTGTTTTTTTATATGAGCCATCGGAACCAAATCAAATGTGGCACTCAGCTTTACATTCATTCAATTTTTCAATTAACTCCATTAAATGATGAATACCACACTAAAAGTTATAAAAATAATAGTAATAATAAAATGCCTGATGAAAACTCACATTTTGCTAACTTAATGATATATTATAATCCATATACAGTCGATCTCTTCATTCACGGAGCATGTTTTTTTTATACGAATTTCATTTTACGTTTCATTTTTCAAATTATCCCTATACTTGCGCGTTACTTTTTATACGCGGTATCAATTTACCGATTTTTCACTCAGCTCGAAAACTTAATCGTATTTCTTTAATGTTTAATTTTATTTATTACATATCAGAGAGATGCAAATTCATACTTGAACATACTAATTAGCATATAACTCTGTCCTTTATAGTTTTTTGTACAGAAAATTCGTTAAAAAAATTGATCATGTAAGCGATAACAATTTTTCTCGCAAATATACTGGAAAAAAGATAGAAAAAAAAACTTTCGTCTGACATGGAATTAACGGAATACCAAGTTTGAGCTCCCTGCGATTTTTCATTTTTGAGACATTTTATTCACACAAATGCACACGCCCACAAGAGACCATTCGCTAAAAACATTTTTTCGTACTCAGAGGACCTCAAAACATGTATTTCCGGTGAAACCAAATTTCGAAAATTTGTTTCCATTGCGACACACCAAGGAGTTAGAGAAAGTAAAAAGTAAGCTTTAGAGTAAAAGTAGAAAAAGCAAGCTTTACCATCTGATTAAATAGGATTCCATTTTTCTGGCAGTAAAGTAAACTCTATTTAAGCGATTTTTATACGCGTTAAAAAAAATCCACATGCAATGGAAATGCACTTATCCCTCTCTGTAAGTGTACTCTGGGGGATCCGGACAATACTTTTTTATTGTGCTGTAAGCGGGGCACAATTATGATCTTCTAATTTCAAGTTTTTATCGGAAACTGGTTTGAGATCCTCTGAATAAGAAATCACTCACACTGTGTGTGTGTGTGTGTGTGTGTGTGTGTGTGTGTGTATGTGTGTATGTATGCGAGTGCACGAAATATTTCAAAAACGAAAAAGAGCAGCAATTATAAAGAGAGGACTCTCATGAGTATGAGCCAGCACAAGAGAAAGATTCCGATTGTTAAACGGAAATGAAATGCTATTATTATTATTATTATTATTTTTTTTTTTATAAATTTTGTATATTTTTATTGTTTATTCTCTTTCTGCATATTTATTGGTTTTCATTGAATTATTTATTTTTCTATTTATACTGTATTATCCCAGTATTTCATACATTTAAGGTGAAAATATATACCATGTTTTGTAATAATACTTCCTTTGGCGTAAGATAAGATAAAACATTCCTTAAGATCAGGACCGTAAAATTTAAACGAAAGAAATTATCTCTCCACCAACTAGAAATTTTATGTAACCATCAAAAAGCCAGTAGTAGCATAATTAGACCGAACATTAAAGAGATTTCATTTCTATTATTCAATTATAAAACTATTTGGTTCTTTAAAACGTCAATATTAAATAAAACCTTTAACATCAGAGATATTTCATCCGTAGTGAAGCAGGCTATCACTGAAAATATCTCTATAGCTTTCCAGTCAGGGAATCCAATCACAACTAAAACTTTTCAATTTTCATTTCCGTTTTTTAACAACATTATCAACATATTAGTGTTTATTATTTTATTTATTTATTTATTTTTTATTTGAAGCTCATCACAACATTGGTCCCGGAGCCTTCTCAGAGCACTGCCAGCCTCCGGACAGAGAGGTTCCAAGGAGTAAAAAATTTAAGGATAGCGCATAGCACAGAGCTTCCCTATTATTTATTACTATTATTCATATTTCAAAGTTTTTAGTCTAATTTTACTTAACTACACTAAACAATACTGTACAGAACTACGCCTAATTTATAGAAGTAAATCTTTTCGAAACACAAGCAAAGGTAATCTGTATATTTTGGGATTTACAAGATATCTTTGGATAAGTTCAAACGAGCAAAATGTCAATGTATGGCCAGGGCAGCCATGGGATTGACAAGACCAGCATGGGTCTTATCAACCAGCTGAATAGCAAACGATTAGTATTTACTTCTGCAATGATAGCATGAAATGAAGTTAAATGTTGAAGTGAGAATACAAGAACTGGCAACTTGAACAAGATTATATTTTATGAGTGACTGGGCAAAGAATGATGATTGTTGATAGCGTGATGAATGGCTGGTCTCTGTCTTTTGAATGCTAGTTAGAACTCTTGCATCTTCTGATTAGCTAGTGTACCCCAGCTTGGTGAAACTCTTAAGACTGAGATTTATTAACTCATTCGCCAATACGTTGTAGTGGGCGCGACAAAGGGAGATACTGCGTACTTGATGTGCGCTTGGAGGCTCTTGATACGGTTGCTAATGCAATGATTGAATCCAGTTTTTGTATGGCAAATTTGATGGTGTTTGGTTCCATTACATTTCATCTTTGGACCAAGGTTATTTCTTTAAGAGAAAGCTCTTGGATTCAAATGTTCCAATATACTGGAATAATTAATTTTATTAAACAAATATGAATTTGTAAATTTGTGTGCGGGCCCCCCAAAGTGGCGTCGTGGGCCATAGATTGTCCATAGTCTCATGCTTTAATGCATGTAAAAAGGTAAACAGCATAGACGTAGATATGAATAAAGAGTTGTCTATGTAGCCAAATCCACTGAGAAGATGGAAATCTTCTGAGGCTCTCATGTGTAAATAAAATCTAAAATGGAATCTGGTTGCCTGTAAAGTGTACAGTTGTTATGAATATTGTGCAAGAGTTGGAAGTGTCGGTTAATGTTTTATTCGTGTTGTTAGTCTGGGATATCCCCAAGGACGATAAGATCCCTAGCTACAATTTCCTTTCTACAGGATCTTTTTTAATAAATATCAATTCTTCAATAAAAATTCTGGAGTGAAACACTCACTCAACTTTCTCTTTATTCTAATTAATACAATTTAATCAAGCAATATTCTTTAAAATTGCAACCTTAAAATATTTACTTGGGATGACCATAAAAAATGGTGGTGGGGACATAACTTGTATGTCTATCTCGGTGGCCTTAATGGAGCGCTCCTTATTAAAGCCAAGAAAGCTTGTGGTGTCAGTCAACCTAACTGACAGACCTTCAATATCCCTCTAAAATCAATTTTTTCAGAAAAATGTGACTCAAATAAAAGTGATTGTTCTAAGCATTCTAGGTTTAAAGAATCGTTGGAACCGTTTTCGAGAAAATTTCAAAATATCAATTCTGCAAAAATTGCATTTCCACTTAACCGACTTTCTTCAAATTTAAAATTCGTTCAATGCTTCTAATTTGTATTAGGAGGTAGAACCATATATTATACTGAATTGGTATCTTAGAAGAAAGCCTAAGACTAACTGGTCCCCCAGAAATTCCAAAAAATCAAATTTTCCCGGGAAATTGTTTCAAATAAAAGTGAGAGTTATTCATGTGTATAGATAGTATTTGTTAGAAGGGGGGGGGCAATGCACTGCGACCTTTCGATCTGTTGTGCGATGAATAGTTAGTATACAAAGTTTAAATAAAATTGTTGGAGCCATAGTCGAGAAAATCAAGAAATATTAAAAAAAAAAAAATTAGTCAAGATATTACTTCCGGTTGATTATTTTGCTAGAAATTTTTTTTTTGTTCGGCATTGATATGTTACCAAACAGCCATATATGCTTAAGCGTTGTAGAACTGACTACATACTAAGCGCCTCAAGCATTCATTCACGGGCCTTACCTATTCCATGCACGCAAATACAATCACGCCAATAAATACATTCGTACAATTAGCTCTAAAATAATGCGATTCATTCATAATAACAGTACCAACCAACATTTGACGGGGGTGAAGCACCACTATTATTAATATAATTATATATAGATATAATATATAATATATATATAGATAATAATATTGATATTAGATATATATAGTTTATCGCCAACGTCCCCCCCGTCGTTGGCCTTCTTCTCGGCTATTCACTCCTCGCAGCTCAGTACAGTGAGACTTGGTTCTGCAAAGAGATTCTTGTAGGCCCCTATAAAAGTGAAAGTCCAGTGCCCCTATATGCTTGAGCTAATATATACTTAAACTATATACAGAAAATACATACATATTATTTACAAATTGGATGGTGTAGTCGATATTCCACCCACCCCCTAATCGCATTCACTCACCTTTCATTCTCAAGCATACAAACAGACATACTTTTACTAACCACAATCATATTGTTATCCAAACATTGTATAAAGTACTAAAAATTAAATCTCTTTTATCATTAAACTTAGGGCATTCCATTATTATATGTCTAAAGTCATTATGCGTATTACACAAACTACAATTTGGGGAGGATCTGATATTAATTTTATGTAAATTTGCCCCCCAGATGGATTGGTTCGATCTCAATATATTAATCGTCATAATTGTATATTTGTTCAGATCCAGCCCTTTAAACCATGATTGTCTGGGCATCTTTACCCGGAAACGGTGTGCACTCTTATTGCAATTCAGGACTAGGTCACATATTAATCAAAGGAACCCTAGGATAATGGCTGGCTCTGTTGTGCTGGCCTGGAGACTGTGCATATCACATATTCTGTCAGCCTTTCCATCGTTGCAACAGTGTGACAAAGTTAGCCCATCGAGATCAGGTGCAGGAACTGAGACTACTAAAAGTATGTTAGAGCTGACAGGATAACCGACATTAGTTACACTGGGACATTCTTGTTCTCACGGACCACACTGGAGCCAGTACTAGGTCAGAAGGCATAGTGCGCGTTGATAATAGTCAGCGCTACGTCTTTATAAGTTGATATTACCGTATCAGATGCCGCCATTCTTGTCAGAATGTAGAATGAGAAACTGATGAAGTATGGGCCGAGATAACCTCCATATGGAGAAGTGTAATGGCCGTGGAAATCATCCCGTTGGTACTGTCTAGTGTAGGGTTAATGTGGAAGTAGCAAGCTTGTAATCCAAGAAGTGCTTGTGGTAGAGCTACAGCAACTCATGCAGAATTGTCCAGGAGATCCTGCCAGATGATCATAGCCACCGAATGTAGTAGTTCTTTAAGATCTGACGGCTGTATATCAGACGTGAAATTGTATACTACATGCATATATAATTTTTAACCTAATTCTTACTGACGCCTCCTTTGCCTTTGGCCGCGAAGTCACAAAAAAATAAATAATATTATTAATAAAATGTTGTTTAGAAGAGGAAATAAAAATTCTGGAATAGTGATTAATAAAAAATAGAATAATACACTAGATAGAAAGATTAAGAGAAAACCCCAAAGAAATACTTTAAATTGCGTTTGGCTTGTAGTCAGATCAAGCTGAGGAAGTTGGTTGACCAGAAAAAAAAGAAAAGAAAAATACAGGAGGTAAAACCCGGCCTGATATAGTAGTGGAGTGATAGACAGGATAAGAGGTAAGGTGGAAGGAAACAAATCCTTCTTTTGTACTTCATAACAGGTTCTCCATTGTCCTCCTCTGCACGACCTTCTTTCCATAACCACCTTACTTTTTATCTTTGTACCAAAAGAGAGGGAGTGAGAGAGAGAGAGAGGGAAAAAAAGGAACAAACGATAAAATGCTAAGTTTAAGAACTTTTATTTTCAAAGTTAATAACTTTCTTATACAAAATTGTTACTGCTCAATAAAACTTGGGTAACTTACTGCCTCATAAACCTATTAACGTCATTCAACCGTAAGAAATGGTCCCCCTTTTCTTCAGCCACAGAAACGAGGTAGAAATTTTTTTTTTTGCCCCATTTTTCCACTTCTAATATCTTTCTTGGGAGGAAAATGAAATTAATAAAAGAATAAAAAATTTTTTTTTTCTTGTTGAAAGAAAAAATACAATTTTTTCTTTTTCAATTTAATTACAAATATATAAGCGATAATGCATACATATATCTCTTCCAGCTGTTCAGGGCAAAAGGATTAGGGTATCTTAAATTGAACATATAATATTTCAGTAATAACAGCTACCATAATGAAGCAAATATGAATGAACATTAAACTTGTATATTTGATAGAACAACGGACAGGTCTTCAAAAGTGTAATTGATTGGTTACCATACATTAATTGAGCTCTAATATTCTCTCTGTGGAAATATATGAAGAAAAGGGTTTTTGGATTATTATTAGCTATTCCTCTCGCAAATTGGGGCGCAAAAATCGTGGATCACTAGGGAAAACAATGCTTATGTATGATGGATTCCACAGCCAGCAAAGTTTGAAAAAAAAAGAAGCGCTTCTGGGGATGTAAATAGGTTGAACAAAAATGATACACTGAAGAATGAACCTTTGGTTGACAAGATAAAAAAGAAGGCGATGCCCGACTAGCGGCCGAAATGCGAAGATCTAGATAAAAGCATATATGATGGATAGTTAAGACAAGCTGGAAGATAAGCAGTGGTTAGCAGTGTGAAGACATTAAATCAATATTATTATTATTATATTACATAATAATCCATAGGATATTTACTTTGAAAGTTATTTTAATAATTTATTGGAAACTGCAAGGAATTTTATCTTTCATATTGCTATGTTTCTAAATCTTTCAATATTTCTTCATCCAATTTCACCCCTCCTCTCCTATATAAGTATGCAGTTTAATAAAACTTTCACGACAAAAATTTATTGATAAAATATTTTGTATATCATATACGAGTATATTAATATTGCTTATTACTTTCTCTTAATATATGTAGCGTATGTGTTTTAAGTTTTCTATTGAAGGACTTTTTTTAGATGGCGCTGCCTTATAATTTATAATCATATTCAGGTAAAACTTATACCACAAAAAAACAAAACAAACCAAGACTATAATTCCCACCACTTGCATTATTATATGTAATACTAAGGCCAACATTAAAAATTTCAAAGGGAAGGGATTAGCTCAGTGGTAGCGCGCTGGACTAGCAACGCGGAGATCACGGGTTCGAATCCAGCCGTACTACCCTTAGATTTTCTCTTCCTAGGAGCCTCTACAGCTCACTGTCCGGTGATGGACAGTGTTGTCTGTAACGAGAGAACACTGTCCGGAGGCCGGCAGTGCACTGAGAAGGCTCCGGACGCAAATGACCACAGATGTTGAGACGCCTTAAATTAAAAAAAAAAAAAAAAAGTAAACTTCAGAAGTATCTCACTTTTTTTAATGATTTTTTTCAAAAGTCCTTATAAAGATGGTATGTATCAAATACATAACTAAAGATCTGCAACATTTATTTGACACATTTTGTCGGGAAAAAAAAATTATTTCAGGGGTGGTACTTGGCTTAGCTTAGCTTTCCTATGAAGTATCACTTCAGTACAATTTATATTTATGTCATGATATACGAGTAAAATTGTGGTTTAATGAAAATATGCCATAAAATATATAATTATTATTAACTGCAATCATAGAAAGTCATATGAATGTTTTATACCAGAATTTTCTTTTTTTTTCATTTGAATAGAAACCATTAAATTATAATGCAGGGACTAAAGTATAACTGCAGTTTATCACCGCTCAATTGTCCATATCCTGGATGCATCTAATTCGAACCATTAAATTTAGTTACGTTATACTCTCGGAAGGGATAAATTTAATTGAAAAGAAATCCTCAACTATAAATAAGTAATATTAAAATACAAAAAGAAGTCAAAATCTAGTGTGAAACACTCACATAACTTTTTCTTACTTTAATTAATACAATTTAATCAAGAAATTTTCTAGTTGGGTTGACCACAATTATGGTTGTGGGGATTTCACTTGTTTACCTGAGCGGCCTTGTGTCGGGCGCTCTGTGCCGAAACCAACAGAGATATGCAAATTTAAATTTAAACTGACAGATCTCCAACATCCCTCTAGAATTAATTAAAAAAAAATTACTAATAAAAGTGATATGTTTATCGCTATATCCGTTATCGAGAAAATCCTAAAAAAAAAACCTACTCTTTAATGTCGCATTTCCGGTTAATCGATTTTCTTTCAAATTTGTAATTCTATCAATGTTTCTAATGCGTATTAATATTATTTAGGTGGTAAAAACCAAATATATTTATACTGAAGTAGTACTTTGAAAGAAAGCATAATGTTACTCTTCCCCCAAAACCCCCAAAAAACAAAATTTATCAGAAAAAAGTATCAAATAAAAGTTATAAGTATTTATCTGCGTAGATAGTATACGAAGTTTAAAAAAATCGATAAATAACCATACAGTAATTTCGTATTTACAAAATTCATTGCATGCCCAAAGGAATATACGCAACAATATAAGCAAGTGTGAGATTTTTCCGTTTTCTTATGTCTGACAGAGTGTATTCTTTGTGCACCCCAAAAACCTAAGAGTACTGAACCTAAGAGTGTTTCATGAGAAATAGCTGCGGAAGCCGAAAATATCTCGAGATTTCGAGTGTTATTTATTTACAATAAATGAATAACAAATATGTTGTGGTGGTTTGGTTCCGCAGAGGTGGAAAGCATAGAGACATTTTCCGTGGTAGCCTGCTTCATTTTGTGGTCATCGACCGATTTCGGGCATTCGCCCATCTTCAGGATGCGTTTTTCAGACAGTGTGACAACATATACTTGCACAGAGCAAATAGGGTTTACACACTTTTTGAATTATCAGCTATTCCTCTCGCAAATTCGGGCGCAAAAATCGTGGATCACTACGGAAAACACTGCTTATGATAGATTCCACAGCCAGCAAGGTTTGAAACAAAAAAGTGCTTCCGAGGATGTAAATAAGTTGAACAAAAATGATACTCCGAAGAATAAACCTTTGGCTGACAAGATGAGAAAGAAGGAAATGCTCGAAAAACCCGAAATGCGAAGATCTAGATAAAAGCATATATGATGGAATAGTTAAGACAAGCTGGAAGATAAGCAGTGGTTAGCAGTGTGAAGACATTAAATCAATATTATTATTATGATGGAGTGTGTAAACCCTATTTGCTCTGTGCAAGTCTGTGTTGTCACACTGTCTGAAAAACGCATCCTGAAGATGGGCTAACGCCCGAAACCGGTCGATGACCACAAAATGAAGCAGGCTATCACGGAAAATGTCTCTAATAACAAATTTATAAATATACTATAAACGATACAAAAAAAGCTCATATTGGAGGTGAATAATCTCTCATAAATAATTACATATTCAAGTTTGAGTTGAAAGTTGGAGTTCAGTCTCTTGAGAAAGTTATTTATACTTCACTCAAAACTTAGGCACAATGAAAAAGTCAAGTTTAATATATTTACTGGAACGAAGTTTCTTTCATTGCACACAAAACTTGTTTTCTGTTGTTTTTTTCCGAATCTTTTTCTTCTTTTTCATCGCAAATAAGATATTTTATGGTCACTAAAGTTAAAATTCGTTTTTTTAGTTTTATAACTTGATAAGACGACTGTTTACTGAAACAAAAGATTCGAATTTCATTACCTAATAGGGCAGAAAATTCTTCGTAATCCACTTGTGATTTCAGATGGTAGAATTCCACATGAGGACATCTGGGTAGAATTGCTAATTCAAGCGGAAACGCTTCAACTTACTGACATGCTCACTCAGTCCACTATTTTCCTTTTTCCTTTTTTTTAAGATTGTAGCGAAGTGTACTGACACCTAACATTTCTATTATTTAATAATAAAATAAAATTTTACAATTAAGGAAATTATAACATTTACAATTTTCTTTTGGGACATATTTATTTGGGAAAAAATTTATTTTAAAAGAGTGAGATTGGAAGCTGTGACATTAAACTTCTATTGAAAGGTCAATATGTTACTACAATGTTTTTATATATATATATATATATGAAGGACAAACTAATTAATTAAATTAGTGGTCGTTAATTTCCAAGTTCGTGAAGTAAATTTATTTATTAGCAATGTAGATAAGTAAGAGAAAGTTACGTGAGTAAGTCACAGTATATTTTTTATTTTTACTTTGTCTTACGGCCGTGTGTGTGTGTGTGTGTGTGTGGACAAATTATTTCAATAATAAAAAAAAACGGAAGCTCAAATTTGCATTTTCCGTTTAGTACACCAAGGTTTCGGTCAAAATCCAACAACTAGAAGTGCAGCTTTATTGAATGGTGTTTTTTTTTCAGTTTTCTCGAAATTACTTCTTCAACAATTTTGTCGAAACATTGCATAATTAACCACATAAATATATTGCCACTTTTATTTTCAAATATTTATTCCATGAAAATTTGATTATTCAAGAATTCTGTGGTGATTGCAACGTTAAGCATTCCACAATACGTTACTGCCGGAATTCCAAGAAGAAAGTTATTTATAAATTGGTTAACTGGAAATACAATTTTTAACAGAAAATGTTTTTGAATTTTTTTGGGGGGAGAATTTTTCTTGAAAAAAAAACTGCTACAAGATTTTTTTTAAACTTAGACTGCTCATTGCACCTATTGTTTTTATTGGAAATATTATTCAGTAAAATTGAATTGGCCATGTTCATGGAGTTGGTGGGCTTTTCACTATTTCTACGACTTTCCTGACATCTAAAGGAGTCGATACATATATTTCTTATTAATGATGTTTCATTTTTATTGGACAAAATTGATTTTTACAATTTTCTGGTCGTGGGGAAATGGTTTCTCTAAAGCACGCGTACACAATTACGTAAAGCTTTTCATGCTCAATATGGTGACAACTTTCTTTTCACGATTTTGGCCATTTGTAGGGGAATTATTATTTTATTATTATTATTAGACCGGGTGCCTGGCGGCATGGGACGTTAGCCTATATGGCTTTTATCCCCCCGATGCCCCCCATATCGTCGCCTTAAATAGTTCTCCCAGTAGCCTACTGGTCAGTCTACAATATCCCAGGATATCATCAGAGACATATTCCGTGGTAGCAGTGTGACAACACAAAGCAATTTCAGTCTACACACTCTTTTTTTGCTCTGTGCAAGTCTGTGTTGTCACACTGTCTGAAAAACGCATCCTGAAGATGGGCGAATGCCCGAAACCAGTCGATGAGCACAAAATGAAGCAGGCTACCATGGAAAATGTCTCTGATGCTTTCCAGCTCTGCGGTACCAACCACCACAACTACTTCCAGGATATCCTTTAACTCCAACTCGCCCAAGCAATCCTGTGAGAGTGGTGCCCTCCCAAATACGCTAAACCTAGTACTAGCGAAACGGGGGCACTGACGTAGATAGTGATACACCGTTTCCCTGACTCCTTCATCGCAATTCTGACAAGTGGGGCTACACGTCCTCCCTATGTTAACAAGTGACTAGACACCCAGGTGTGTCCAGTCAGTATCCCCACCAAGGTCCTGCTGAGGGACAGGAGGTAAGCCGAAACTCCCGGCTAACTTCCTTTTATAAATCCTTTAGCTTGGGAGGCAGCCCTGCATGTCTCCCCAGCATTTCTGCAAGACTCTTGTCTCCCAAAATTTAATCTGTTTATCGCAAAACATCTTAGTGACGGCAAGGGCTGGTTCAGGACCACAAAATAGTAATGATGATCCCTCCCTAGCCAACTGATCCGCTCTCTCATTGCCCTCTATTCCCACATGTCCGGGTATCTAAATAGAGGCGCACCTTACCCCTCCGAGCCAAGGCGTTAAGCCTTCTCCTACATTCTCCCACTAGTTTCGAGCTCCACCATGGCTTGCTTAAAGCCCTCAGTGCGGCCTGACTATCAGAGGCACCTCTTTAATCTCTCCCTGCCACTCCCCCACAAGGCGGCAACATTCAATAATGCCCACCACCTCGGACTGGAAAACAGTGGCCAAATCACCCAAGGCCACCGAACTCCCTCTATCCAACTCCTGTAACCATGCTCTCCCGCTGCTGACAGGCCAGTCCCCTTGTAGGAGAATTAGTTTCCCCATGTATGTGTCCCTCTTTAATGCATCTTGTTTTTGCAAAAAAGTTTCAGACTAAAAGGTTTATAGCAGAATATAAAAATCTGGTGTGACTCAGTAGACTTCCTTTAATTGCAATAGTGATACTTTTAATATCCAAACTTTAATAAATATTTAGTTTCTTCATATCATACCATCTCCTACTATCTTCGAAAATAACATCGCCGTAACGTCGTATCGTCAGAATATGATAAAAATAAATTATTCTTGGTTAGTTTTTATAATTTAGTCGAGAGACCAGGATTAAAAAAAAAAAAATCAATGAAGCCATTTTTGCAAGAAAATCGCTAAACCTACGTTTTACTTTCTCTCACTGCTGTTAGAGAAAGTACTGGTAATCGTGTCAAACTTTCGAAATCGAGTTATCAACGGATATATCCGTTTTGAGGTCCCTGTGTCCAAAAAAAGTGGCTATTAGAAAATAGTATTTGTGTGTGTGTGTGTGTGAAAAGAATATCTCAAAAATGAAAAGTTCCAAGAAGCTCCAACTTGGTATTCCGTTTAGATACTAACGATTTTCTTTATTACGATTATATCAACTACACATACAAACAGTTACAACTTTTATTTGAAACATTTCTCCGGGAAAATTCATTTAAGGGTACTTTTGGAGGAGGGGTGGGCTTATGGTTTCCTCTAAATTGCTATTTCAGTTATTACACAATTCTATCATCTAAATAATATTGAATAGAACGAAATATGTTGTCGAAATCCAGAGTTTGAAGAAGATCGGATGACCGGAAGTGCGCCTTTACTGAAAATTTTCTACAACTATAACTATGTAAATTACAGTATGAGAAAGTTGTGTGATTTTCTCAGCAGATTAAAGAAAAAAAAACTAGTATAATGTCACATTTCCTGAAGATGGATTTTGACATCGAAACTTCTTGACAGAAGCGGTGGTGGTACCTAAACGGTATACCAAGATTGAGTTTTCTGTGATTGTTCAGTTTTGTGATAAAAACTTTTGTTGTTGTGGTGGTTGGTTCCGCAGAGCTGGAAAGCATCACAGTCATTTTCCGTGATAGCCTGCTTCATTTTGTGGTCATCGACCGGTTTCGGGCGTTCGCCCATGTTCAGGATGCGTTTTTCAGACAGTGTGACAACCAAGACTTGCACAGAGCAAATTCAGTTTACACACTGACTGGTGTTTTAACTGTATTTAAATACTTTAAGTTCTGTGTATATACTGAGTGTATCAACTGAATTTGCTCTGTGCAAGCCTATGTTATCACACTGTCTGACAAAACGCATCCTGAAGATGGGCGAATGCCCGAAACCGGTCGAGACCACAAAATGAAACAGGCTACCACGGAAAATGTCTCTGAAAACTTTTTTTCCCAGTCACAGATCCTCAAACCATTTATTTCCGGTAGAAATTCAATTTCGATAATTTGACCCGATCGCAATACTTCCTGTTACCAAAGAGTAAGAGAAAGTTAAAGTAAAACAAAAAACAATCATGTTTACAGTGAACAAAAAAGTAAAACATACAAAAAGAAACTAATGTTTATTTAATTTATGACATTACCATACCACTGTAAACTGTAGAACTGATGTCACTATGTGTACGTACACATATATGCACAGGAAAGATAGTCGAAGTAGTGGGGTTAGAATAGAGGTCTGAGGTCATCAGTTGAAATAAATCTTCCAATCATCAGATACATTTATCATTTTTGTTATTTTAACAAGTATTTTGTTATTACTTGAAAACAAGACAATGATTAAAGTTCATTTCATCCACTTATGACGTCATATAGCTTCCAACTGTTTTATTAATCATAATATTTTGCATGATTAATTGATAAAAAAATCCTTTTTTTTTTAATTTCTCTTACTCCTAGTACGAGGAAGTATTGCAATCTTGTCAAATTTTCGATATCGGAGTTTTTACCGGAAATATCCGTTTGAGGTCCCCTGAGTCCAAAAAAGTGGTTTTTAGCAAATGGTCGGTGTGTGTGTATGTGTGTATGTATGTGAACAGCATAGCTCAAAAACGAAAAACCGTAGAAAGTTGAAACTTGATATTCCTTTAGGTATCACCATGGCATCTGACGGTGGCTCATCTGTCAAAATTCCTCAACCGGAAGTACCACTTTACTAGTTGTTTTTTTTTTACTTTTTTGCATTTTTCTCAAAAATGGCTCGGACGATTTTCTTGAAACTTGGTATATCAACTACACATACAAAGAGCTACAACTTTTATTTGAAACATTTCTCCAGGAAAATTCATTTAAGGGCAGTTATGGGGGAGGGGTGGTGTTAGTTTTCATCTAAATTGCTATTTCAGTTAATTAGACAATTCTGGCATCTAAATAATGTTAATTAGAATTGAATACTTCGTTGAAATTCCGAGTTTGGAAAAATCAGATAACCGGAAGTGCGATTACTTTACCACTTTACTGAATAATTTTTTCACTTTTTCGCAATTTTCTCAAAAATGGCTTCGACGATTTTCTTGAAACAGAATACATCAACTACACATACAAAGATCTACAACTTTTATTTAAAACATTTTTCTGGGAAAATTTATTTAAGGGCACTTTTAGGGGAGGGGTGGGGTTATGTTTTTCTTTAAAGTGCTATCGTAGTTGATTATAGAATTCTATCTTCCAAAGAAAATTAATTAGAAATAAACAGATGGCTAAAATTCCGAGTTTCAAGGAAATTAGTAAGCCGGAAGTGCGCTTTTACTGAGCAGTTTTTTTTTCAGTTTTCGACGAATTTCATTAAATTTGGTACACAAACTATAAAATTTGTGAATTGTAATTTTGAGAACTGGAGTAAGAGAAAGTTGTGTGAGTGTTTCACACCAGATTTTTTTTTTTTTACATGAAATTAAAAAATTATAAATTCAATAAACTCATCTTTTCTATAAAATCATATTCCTAATTAACCGATTTACTTTAAGACACACAGCAATGCTTTTTTTAATGGACCTGAATGTTATAATTCTGGATGATAAATGATGCAGCTGCACCATAAACTCGCCAAAAATCCTGTTTTTCCTTTTTAAAAAAATGAAATCATAAAAATATTATTATTATCACTATCAACAGAGAAAATCGTTTGAACGATTTTCAATTTAATTGAAAAAAAAAAGTCGCGTTTCCTTCCGGTTGACTTTGATAGCACGTGTCTTGAGGATCAAGTTTGAGCTTCCTGCGCCTTTTTATATTTTAAATAATTTCCTCAATCACACACATAAAACACACACACACTTCTCTAAAAACAATATAGTTAATTTTTCTTACCCCTAGTAAGAGGAAGTGTTAATTGCGATCGTGCAAGATTTTCGAAATTGAGTTTTCAACGAAAATAGATGTTTCAGAGTCCTCTGAATACGAAAGAAAATAGCAACCGGAAGTGTAGCTAGCTTTGTTGGTTTTGACATTGGTACACTCTATTTAAAGCCGCTCAGGTATACAGCAAAATCCCCATTACCATTTTTGTAGCCAGCCCAACTAAACATCACAATGTTGCAATTTTTTTGAAGTAAATGTTTTGATTAAATTATATTAATTAGATTAAGAGAAAGAGGTTTGGGAATACTAAATTTCATTAATTTGGTACTATGGTAATACTGTATCTTATAGCAGCCAGAGAAAATAAAACCACACAAATGCCACCTAAATATGAACAGAAACATCTGTTCATTGCATATCAATATGCTGACAACAGATGACATAAGTATAACCAACGAGTTTTCATTCCAAAAAAAAAAAAAAAAAGAAGCAGAAAAAACTGCCATTAAAATATTTCGTAAAATTAGTTATCTGCTGTATAATTTTAAACATAAAAAGCAAAACTTTTTATTACTCTTCTTTTTTGAAAACAATGACAATAAAATAAAAATAGTCTGAACAATGGATAATAATAATAATCTTAAGAAAAAAAAATTATTTTTCAACTTAATAGAAACAATTTCAAGAATTCTGTGACGTAAACAGGAGAGACAAAGAGAAAGAATACAAAGAACTAAAAGAAAAAAATATTCCTAGAAAGAACGACAGCAAAACGAGTATAAAGGAAATAGCAAAATAAAAAAGAACATTGCCTTTTTTAACATTGGGTCAAAATCCCATAATGAGGTCACTTTTTACCTGCCAAAGAAATGCAGTAAGAACTAAAGAAAGAAAAATTAATAATAACAAAAAAATGTCTGGAATTCCATCCACTTACTAAGAAGAGAGACTAGGAAAAATTTTCAATTACTAAAGAATTATTATATTTCTCTTAGAACTGTTATGAAGTTTAACGATTCGTGTGAGCAAAACAGTTCAAACTGTAGGTAGTACAAAAATCTCATTTAGGTTCCAACTATTGTGTCCGAGACGATGATTTCTGCCAAATTCCAAGTCAGTCGGAAATGCTACTTTATTAATTGTTTTTCTTTCAGTTAGTTTTTCACGATTATTTAAAAAAGTAGCTGCAACGATTAACATAAACTTCGCATACTAATAAATTATACACACTATATCCTTATCAGTGTTTAGAGTTTTTTTTTTTCGTAATCGTCTGTTTCATTTAGTTGCCCATCGTCTGGTTTCGACTGTTTCGCATACATCATCAAGATGTCTTGATAAAACAGTGTGATAACACAGACTTGCACAGAGTAAAATCAGTTTAGACACTCTGTATACCAAAGCAGACTGCCATGGAAATATCTCTGATGTAAACCTTCTAGTAAGGAGAGAGGAAGTTTTGTAATGGTGCCAAATTTTCGAAATTGAGTTGTCACCGGAAATGAAGTCCACTGAGTAGGAAAAACAAATTTTTTTAGCAAATGATCTGATATGTGTGTATGATGTGATGAGCAAGCTCAAAAACTACTGCCAGTGACTGCATTTTTTTGTTTCTTCAATTTTTCACAATTCCAACGATTTTTCTTTAAACTTCATAAGCTATCTTCACACACATAAATACCTACCTATCTCTATTATCGGTAACATTTCCTGGGAAAATTGCTTTGGGGGGGGGGGCAATGGCGCTTAGCTTTCCTTAAATGCAGGCTTCTTCCACTTATATTAATATTGTAAATATATATTAGTAGCATTTGTCTCTCTCTCTCTCTCTCCTTTGGCTCTACGGTCCACGAAGGACCTTGGCCTCTTCTATTACCCTTTCCAGTCACTCCTCTCTCACTAAAGCAATCCTTCTCCATGTCCTTACTCTCAGACTTCTGAGAGAATTCTTCATCATCTTCCTCTACATCATCCAGCCACCTAATCCTCGGTCTTTCTCTTTTTCTCGCTCCCCCCTGGGTGCCCATTCATTATTTTCCTGGGGAATCTGGAATCTTCCATTGTTATACATGCCCTAGACAGTGTGATCTTCCCCTCTTAATCCATCCTACTAAATCTTGCTCCTGGCACAGCGCTCTTATTTCACTATACTTCCTAAGTCTGTACCTTTCTCCTTCTTTCACTGGGACAAAGATTTTCCTTAGAAATCTTCCTCTCCCAAACATTTGGCAGCCTTTCTTTGGCACTGGTCTCATACACTTTTGTAGACGCATATACTTTTGTAGACGATCAGTATTGCGTCCCTAGATAGTTCTCGAAAACTTAACACCTTCTGCAGTGCCCAGAAACACCTACTGCCGGCCGTTAACCTCCTTTTTTATTTCTGCACTCATTTCATTCCTTTCGGTTAGCATATAGTTACCTGGGGAGCAGCGACCCCACGGGTACACTCATCAGAACACAACTTTTACACTACACGACGTACACCCACACTTTTCAGACAAAGGCATATACACCTTATACCTTAGGACTACCGCCGCTAGTATGAATTCATACCACCGCTTCGGCTAGGGGAATAAACCTTGAAGAAAAATCTTAGGTCCTCCAAAATAGCGGGGGTTGGGCGTAGGACCGACAACCCCACCCTAGAAAAACCTAACCGTTACGAAACCTCAAGTAGCATTTCTAGTATTTGAAAAACAAAAGAAAATTAGTTAACCGGAAGTGCGATTTCCGGTTTCTGAGTGTTTTGGAATTTTCTTGCAAACTTTTCTCATAATGATTTCCTTTAAATCTGGAATATTAACTGCACATTTTTCTAGAAAAATTGTTTTCACGGGGATTCTGAGGAATAATGTGACATTACATTACGAATTTTGTTTGTTAATAAATATTCTCGGCGCTCTCTTCTGGACTACAATAATCACTTCTATAGGTGCCTGTCCTTCTCCATCTTCATATTTATGTTAGGACAAGCAAGAAAAGTTTAATGAAAATTTTTCATTTTACATAATTAGTATGTAGGAGTATGTGTTTCAAGATTTTCGTACAAATATGAAATCTTATAATTGATTATAGCTAGTCAATAAGGAGCATTACGTGCCCTATTTTTAATGTCTTGAATAAAATCAAGTTTTATTCAATTTCACAGTAAAAATGTCAATTTCTAAAAAATCTAATAATTTGAATTTCTAATAAGAAAAAATTCAGCGAGTAATTCACATAAAGATTTTTATATATATATATATCTTTTTAAATAAATAAGAATCGAATAAATTAAACAAATAAACATGTGCAGTAACCAGGAATTGTAATTTTACAAGAATGAACTTTGAGCGGTGAACGAGTGACATTTAGAAGACAGAAGAGAAAGGAAGGTGAACTGAAATGAAAGGCAATCACGTATATAAAATCTTAACAGAAATTCACAATTTTATTCCGGTATTATTATTTTATCTTATTAAATGAACATGTATGTATTAACAATTAAAAGTGGGAAAAAAATATAATTTTTTTTATGAAAATTCAATAGTTCCAACAGTTGGTTATGTAATAATAATAAAGGTTAGGAATTTAGTTTTTTTTCTAAATATTAACTTAAGAACTTATAACTACTTAAAAGAAGAGTGACTTTAAATTTTATATTTTATAATAAAATATACTTCTTAAAACAGCACGATATTCTAAAACTGAACTGCAGAGGAGAAGCTGAGGTCATCGCCAGCCCGTAGCACCTTCTAAAAATCAATTTTCCCAAGAAAATATTTCAAATAAAAGACATACGTAGACTTCATGACTACGTGGTAGAGTGTGCAAAAAAATTTAAAGAAATGATGTAGCCGTTTACGAAAAATAATCGTCGAAAACCAAGAGAAAAATTTTTTTTTGAACAGGTACTTCCGGTTGACGGATTTTAACACGAAATCTTCGTGTTAGCAGTGATTGTGGTACCTAAAAAAATCTGGCACGAAACATTGAAACGACTTTCTCTTAATCCAAGTTTTTTTTTTGGCGGGCGCATCAACTACTAAGGATGTTAGCGCCCCTCAAATTTTCCATTAGAAACGTTTCCTCTATAGCTGGGATGGTGTTCACCACAACCGTACTCAGCATCCAAACAGGCGTCTTTGTTTCCGAAAGCGGTCGGAGCGTGGTAAGCAAGGTTCAACTGGTCATAACTAGAACCAACACTATCCTAGACAGATAGAGAAGCGATTGCATTGTAGTCAAGAAGAGCATGGCAATAACATTAAACACAGTATCCGCAGAACTCCCCTGAAAATCAAGTTTTTCCGGAAAAATCTTTTAAATAAAAGTTATAGAATTTGATCTGTATAGTTGGTATTCCAAGTTTAAAGGAAACCGTTATAGTCATTTTCGATAAAATTACAAAAACCTCAATAACCTATGGTATAAAGTAGCTCTTCCGTTTAGCCGATATTCTTTGGAATCTGGAATTTTATCAATGTATCTAATGCATATTAATACTATATAAGTGATAGGCCTATATATTGTAATGAAATAATACTTTAGAGGAAGTTTAAAGAAAATTGTTGGAACTGTTTTCTAGAAAATCACGAAAACCTGAAGACAAAAAACAGCCAGAAAGTCGCACTTCGGTTGTTGGATTTTGCTGAAAACTCAAGTGTCAGATAGGGTGTTGCGCCTTAGAAAAACAAAAAAAACAAAAAATTGAAATATCATAGATTTTTGAAAATATTTTATTGAAACACACACACATTTTATTTAAATCAGTTTCATGTGAAACATTTTCCTGGGGGATAATTGATTTTTCTGATAGAATTTCTGGGTGGCTGTTGTGTTATTTTAGACTTCCTATTGAATGCTATTCACACTATAATGAACGGTTCCATTCCCTTAGAATTAGAGAATTTCGACAACAAAAAAAATAACTTACCATTATGTGATTGTAGAAAACTGGCAGCGCTTCGTAAACAAATCATATTTTAAATAACTTCACATCAAAACACATAAAAAAAAAGACACACAGAACACAAGAACTACCCCCCACCGTAAAAGAAAAAATTTGAAGTTTTGGCCTTCTCCCCCGCAATATTTACGTAACACACACACACGCACACAAAACTGACGACGCTACCACTAAAAACAAAACAAAAAAAAATAAAAAAGTGCTCTCAAAGTAATGCCGTGTTGCGTAGTAAAACAACAAACATTCAGCAATAACACAACTAGTACATATACTATATACAACTGAGTAGGCAGTCAGATAGTAACTGTTGAGGAATGCATACAGACCAGCTGAATTCTATGTATACCTGGAGAGAGAGTGAGTGTGAGAGAGAGAGAGAATGACTCCCAGCGTCTACTGTACACTTCGTTTCACTTAAATCTCTCCCCACTTTTACTACCACAGGCACAGTCACATACTCTCGCTATATTTCAACAAATACTTGCTTTGTTCGTGTGTATATGTTTGTTGTAAACGAGTGGTTTGCCTAGTCAAGTCTCTCCAACGGTCTACTGGATCTCTTTGACTACCATTGCCTACGCCATGTACGCTAAGTCAGTCTGTACTTCTACTTTTTCTCTTTTTGTCGCGCTAAATAAACAACGTTCCCCTACTTTCTGCAATGTTATGACGCATTCCTTTTTATTTGTTTCTATTCTTCTATTCATTTCTCTCTTTCTCTTACTCTCTCACTTTTATCTATCTGGTGTAAAAATCGACTTTCTCTTACTGCCGTTGATAGAATTATATATATATATATATATAAGATGTATATGTAGTCACTATACATCTTAAGAAAATCGAGAATATAGTGTTGAATTTTTTTTTTGTTGCAAACGCATTAAATTTAAATTTGACCTGAGAATTTGAATCAAAGAAGCTCTATTAGATAACGAAAAGCGAGTGGGGCCTTAAAAAAAGTATTGTAAAAATTGTCTATAGAGGGATTCCACTTGCGCTCATGTTTTGCTCATCAGTTTGCGCTCACAGAGGGCAGAATTCTATAGAGACATCTGCTAGCAGTTCAGCGGCCGATGCTTTTCATGATAGGTCAGTTCATCCGTACGGTTTCCACGGACGCTCCAGTAAGTTTTGACTGAGGAATCCACTTGATTTGGAAGTAATCCAAGATTAGCTTGTCCGCTATTCATTAAAAAAATTCAAGTAGTGAACTTTGGAGAAATTTTGATCCAGTCTGTGGCTAGTGAAAATATAAGTAATGATTTTAGAAAAGATGCAAATGATTTTTAATTCAAGTGAAATACTCCCTCTCTCTATGGCATAACTTCAAATCCGGGGCTTTTTGGGATTTGTTTTGCATTACATTCTTGTTTTTGCGTATGCCCGCTAGATGACAAGCTGAAGAATATTATATATACTCTAAGTCATTTGTGAGAAGAAGTAATGGCTGATTTACATTTTATCACTTGTGATTATAACTTTACTCACTATTTTTGATTCAATAATATTCGTCATTTTATTACGACTGCAATAATAATAATAATAATTTTAAATAATTCAAGTCTATTATTACAACTATATTCCTAAATATCAATGTTGTAGTCAACAACAGTAATATTGTATATGTACAATAGATAGTGTGATTTTATACTGTGTATACATCATATGACAGTTATTACAGTTGTGTTAGTTAGTGTAGTGTTTATGATAGAGAGGAATCTACAATTGGCAAATACCAGAACTCTATAGTGTATTGTATGACGATGTGGACTATTTCGATGATACTAGTTCAACCACTATACAAACTAGCGGACTGCTGAATAAAATCATTTTACAATTTACATGTGATTACCCACTTCTTCAGAAATAATAAATATATATTTTTAGAATCGTATAAAATATATTGATACTTTATATTTTATTATAAAACTAATCGAGAAAAAAAATATCCTCCTGCAACAGTTTTTGCAGTTTTCTCCGATTTTTTTCAATAAAAATACTGATAGATTTCATTAAATTTTTTTTACTAACCATAAATACAGAGAGACCTATCATTTATTTTTGAAACTTTTTTCTGAGAAAGTTCATTTTAGGGACTTCTAAGTCAGATAATAAGGTTAGGTTTTCTTCAAAAGAAATAATTTTTATTAAGTTTAGATGCTCCAATTAATAGAACATTAAAGAAAACTAAAGATATTATATTTAGAGAGTTAGAAGTTTGATTCAAATTTGTCATTACGTATCTAACTGACTGGTCCTTTGCTAGGTTTTAGTTTAGATTCCTGTTTTAAAGTAAAGCTAGACGCTACTGTTTCCCTGAACACCCCAAAATTTTAATTTTCCCGGGAAACTGTATTAGGTATTTATGTTTGTAGATAGCGTTGAAGTTTAAAGAAAACCGTTAGAGTCGCTGAAAAAAAGAAAAAATCTAATCGCACTTTCCACTGGTGGAATTTATTCGAATCCTTTTTAACAGATACAATGTTAATAATGAAACGGATTACCATGTTTGAAGTTCCCGCGATTTTTCACACATAACAGAATATTTCCCAAAATATATGTTTTCATGTTTAGGTGAATCTCAAAACGGATATTTCTAGTGAGAATTCCATTATTAAAATTTCTAACGATACAGTTATAAGAGATAGTACAAACTAAACTATTCTGATTACTTAAAGTAAAGAGAATATTTCTTGCGTCAAGTTCTAGAGAAATAGACAACTTAGAAAATTTAACACCCGCTAAGGAGGTGCTGGAATAATTTCCAGATACTTTTAATGACTCACTATTAACTGTGCAGGTGTTTCCAGCGTTGCTTAAGATGAAACCGTTATTTGACACCGGCTGCATAACTTGAAAGATATTACGCAAGCTGATTAAACTGCAGCTGTACTACAGTAATAACAGTAGATGGAAATGATTCATTTTTAAGTTGTTCAAATTATTTAATTTTCATTTCATTAAATATAACTTAAAAGAAATGAGTTCTAATTTTGTTTTTATTCCAGTTTATTGATAAAATATACTATATACTATTTACTATAGTTTAAATTTATAATCTTGCATTGTAAATAGAAGGATGCGGAAAATTAAAACACTTGAATCTCTCTCTCTCTCTCTCTCTCTCTCTATCTGTATTCAATGTTTAGTAACAAAGGACAGCTGCACTTAAGATCTACTCGACAAGTAGATTCTAAGTTATATACACCTACACCTAGAACAGCAACTTATCAAAATTCATTTTATTTAAAAGCATGTAGGCTATGGAATTCTTTATCGGTAGATTTGCGTGCCAAATCTGCCAATACTTTCAAATACTACTTGTATGAGCACCTATTTGAAAGTTATGTTAATCTATAAGTTACTATTATTACTAACTTCTTCGCTTTACTTATTCCATTTTTTTTGTTTTCTACGTATTATTATTGCAATCAAGTCATTATTATTATTATTATTATTATATACTTGTTATTATTATATGCTTGTTATTATTTGTATATATTTGTCACAAAAGCTGGTGCAGTAAATAGTACTTAATTCTTTTCTTTTAATTTTTGCTAAGGTTTTATTTTTAAGTTTTAAAAGTAATGTGATTCTTTTCTTTTGTTTCTATTCTATATATTTTGTAAATGTTTTGGCAGCAACTCAGAGTAGAGTTATTTGATTTATTTAAATGTATGTATATACTTTTGTTGTCCTTAAGGGACTAATGACCCAGGACATTAATAAACGTATCTTTCTTTCTTTCTTTCTCTCTCTCTCACTCTCTCTCTCTCAATCTCAACACGTGGAAATGTCGAAAATGGAAATTTTTATGACACTATATAAGTAGTGAAGTGGAAATTTGCTAATATTCGGGCAAATAAATACTAATTTCCAGATGAAGATTAATTTTCCTCCTTTAAGCATGGGATTTGGAAAAGTAAGGACGAAGAAGTGCTGGCAAATTAGCTTCAATGAATTTAAGTATCTTCAAAAAGCTTATTAGGTTTTAAGGTCACCTCCATATTTCTGTGGTTCTCTAAGATTTTTCAAACCAAACCAAATCGAAACTTTCTTAGCGAATTCAGATCCGGAATAGGTTTGACATTGTATTCAATTTCTATCCCCTGTTACTGGTATAGTAAGGCCAGATTCTGGGAATTTAGTTTTCACCATATATACACGTTTTGATGTCCCCTGAAGGTGAAAAAAATGTTGTTACCTAATAGTCTGTATGTATTTGCCTGAGTTGTGTATTAACAGAATATCTGAAAAACATAAAATCGCAAGAAGCTCACACTTGGTATTCGATTTAGGTACTACTGCCGCATCAGACATGAAGATTTCAGTGCAAAATCTACTTTTCTGAATCGTTTTTTTTTTTCAATTTTCGCGATTTTCTAAAAAATGGCTTTAACGATTTCCTTTAAACTTCGTATACTCTCTACACCATAAATATCTATCACTTTTATTTGAAAGGATTTCCTCCTTTAAAAGAACTTTCTCTAGAAAAAAAATTTCAAACAAAAATGATAGGTCTCTGTATATTACGAAACGTAGTCTGTTAATGGAACCCCTTGGTGTCTTCATGGAGAAAATCGCAGACATAGAAATAAAAAAAACTAACAATTCAGTAAGAACGCACTTTTCTTCACCCGTCACTCGTTTTCGTTTCAAACTCGTAATTTTGGAAACATGTGTAATTCTCATAGATATTTTCCGTGATAGCCTGCTTCTTTCTGTGGTCATCGACCGGTTTCGGGCGTTCGCCCATCATTAGGATGTTTTTGTCAAACAGTGCAATAACATAGACTTGCACAGAGAGCAAATTCATTTGATACACTCTGTTCAGTTGAATTTGCATTGTCATTCAGTTGAATTTTGCTCTGTGCGAGTCTATGTTATTACACTGTCTCACAAAAACATCCTAATGATGGGCGAACGTTCGAAACCGGTCGATGACCATCAAAAGAAATAGGCTATCACGGAAAATATCTCTGATGCTTTCCAGCTCTGCGGAACCAATCACAACAAATTTGTTATTCTAAATAATATTATTTAGAAAAAAATTAATAGTAAAAAATAAACACTTTAATAAAACAGTAACTAAAATAGTACATTGTAGGAAAACATATCCCCAGAAGTCCACTTAAATGAATTTTCCCGGAGAAATGTTTCAAATAAAAGTTCTACCACAGAGTACGTATGTCTAGTTGATATAGAGTTTAAGACTAGCAAGAAACTGAGAAATCCACTTAGAAAAGTGAATTTTGGAGGTGAACTTCCTATCGGAAGTTACCCATGCAGACAATTTTCTAAAAACCACTTTTTCAGATTCAGGGGTTCTCGAACAGTATATTTCCAGTGAAATCTCGATATCGAAAGGTTATCACGATCGCAATACTTCCTCTTACTAGGAGCAAGAGAACGTACAAAGGCATGGATGTGTGGACTGCTTTCTCAAGAAATTATAAGGGTTGTTTCCTCCATTACACTTCATTTATAATAAAAATTTCTCTGCATTACAGTGTCAGTATGTAAGTTTAGTTTTCCTTTTTTTTAAAAATAAAATTTGTTGCTTGTGCCGCAGGGTCATAAAATGCAAATTAGACGTGGAAATAGAACTACTGAGTTAATAAAATAAAGAGATCGTTTTGTCCAATTTACATTTCGTGTTTACAGCTGACGTGAAGTATACAGTACTTTATTATTTATTTAATTTTAAATTAAACAGAAATAACTGTTTATTTAGTTAATCAACAAATTCACTTTAAACTTAGTGGATTAAACCAAATGCATCGTTTCACGCAAACCATCAAGGTACCAAATGTTTAAATACACAGAAAATACTAAAGGAGACATGTCTGGCGCCAGGCACAAAACCATTAACTTTCCTGCTTGGATAGAACGGTGCAGGAGGGGTAACTAGAACACTCGCTGCTTCAGCGAGGGAGGTGGGGATCCGATAGTAGGATGGGAAAATGTATGAGTTGACTGGCCGAAGAGTGAAGCGCTTTAGGAATGTTCAAGTGTATATGTGTGTGTGTTTATGTTTTAGGCTGGTATGGTAATAATATTTAAGTTTTTCTGTTTGAAACAAGAGGGGGCGCTTGTTGCTTACAACTCATGTTTTTCATGGTCTCTTTTTACTTTCTCTTACTCCCGGTAAGAGGACTAAGTATTGTAATCATGTCAAATTTTCGATATCGAATTTTCACTGGAAATGTACTGTATGACTGCCATTGAGCCCGAAAAAAGTGGTTTTCAGAAACTGTGTGTGTCCGGTTATGTACGTATGTGTGTAGGAGACCAGCATAGCTCAAAAATGAAAAATCATAGAAAGTCAAACTTGATACCATGAGATCCGACAAGAAGTTCGCTGGCAAAATTCCTCTACCGGAAGTAACACTTTACTGAATGAATTTTTCAGTTTTTTTGCGTTTTTCTCGAAAACGGCATCAACGAGTTTAGAAGTAGTGGACAGACCAACTTGCCCTCTATTTAGTCTGGGGGAGGATATGACGAGCGAACATCTACTGCGGTATTGCCCTGCATTGTGCTCGCTAGGAGTTGGGGCATTAATGCGCAGCCAGGTATTAAGCTACCACTTTTATTGGAAACATTTCTTCTTCATTTACTGGGAAAAATTCATTGAGGGGATTGTTGGGGAATGTTTTCCTCTAAAATGCGAATTTAGTTTATCATTTAATTCTATCATCTAAATAATATTTAGATTTCCTCAAAAAAAGTCATTATATTAAATTCTCCCATTGACATAAAATTGAAGACAAGTAAACATTTAATAACAACTATAAGTTTGAAGAAAATTTGTAAATTATAATGTGTCAATGTAATGAGAGAATCACAGACATTTTCCGTGATAACCTGCTTCATTGTGGTCATCGACCGGTTTCGGGCGTTCGCCCATCTCAGGATGTTTTTGTTGAACAAGTGTAATAGCACAGAGCAAATACAGTTGATATACTCAGATACCTAGATGCGCTACCAACTGTAGCTTCCCACTTTTTCTCACGATACTAAGTCAATACCGACTTTGCCCGACTTGAAACCTGAAATCTCGCAGTAAAGGCGAGTGTCCACTAGTCCAACACGTGAGGAATTGGTTAGTAAAGGGAAAAAAAAACCTGGTGTGAACTTAGCGAAGACCGGAACTAAAAGTGTATCAAGAGTGTATCAACTGTATTTGCTCTGTGCAAAAGTCTATGTTATTACACTGTTCAACAAAAACATCCTGATGATGGGCGAACGCCCGAAACCGGTCGATGACCACAAAATGAAGCTGGTTATCACGGAAAATGTCTCTGATGCTTTCCAGCTCTGCGGAACCAACCACCACAACAAGTAATAAGAGAAAGTCGAAAGTTCACAACAGGTTTTTTTTCCTTTACTAACCAATTCCTCACGGTTAATATGTGGATGGATCCGCAATGCTGGATAACATCTGGTATTTCATCCGTCGTAGCATGCATATTTACTCGTATTTTCTTCCTGACCGGTTTCGGATTTTCATCCATCGTCAGAGCAAATTCACCAAGTTCGTGTAGAGAGTTCACTTCAACGTAATGTTTCTGTTACTTGTTAATCACACTTATCATTATATACAACCAATAAGTGTGAGTAACAAGTTACAGAAACATTACGTTGAAGTAAACTCTCTACACGAACTTGGTGAATTTGCTCTGACGATGGATGAAAATCCGAAACCGGTCAGGAAGAAAATACGAGTAAATATGCATGCTACGACGGATAAAATACCAGAAAATTCCTCACGTGCTGAACTAGTGAAACTCGCCTTTAGTGCGAGATTTCAGGTTTCAATTCGGGCAAAGTTGGTGTTGACTCAGCAACGTGAGAAAAAGTGAGAAGCTACAGTTGGTAGCGCATCTAGGTAGCAAAGACCGGAACTAAAATGGCGAAAGAACCACGGCGTGCTTACCGCACGTTCTCCAGTACAAACCGCGAAAATTGATTTTTGGGAGGTTCTGAGGGGGGAAGGTGTAACATAAAACTTCATGACGTCTGTGATTGTACCAAACATGTAATATTAAGATACATTAAAATCACTGTTAAGAGTTTGAAGAAAAATCGGTTATTTGAAAGTTAAATTTTACAGAATTGGTTCCGAAAAATAACTACAGCAGTTTTCTTTAAAATTCGCTTACAACTAATACACACATAGGCTTATTACCTTTATCTGAAACAATTTTTCCTGGAAAGCTTTGCTTTATTTCAGTATAATGAATGGTTCTTATCACCGGTATAATAGTACGAAGATACATTAAAACCTTTACTACGAGAAATAAAAATTCAAAAAATTTCAGCCAGCCGGAAGTGCGTCGTGACATAAGAATAGGTTTCTGAAGGTCTCTGCACGGATACAGGGACCTATCACTCCTATTTGCAACAAACTTTCCGGAAAAATTGATTTTAGAGGGTTCTGGATAATCTGTCACGTTAAATTTTAAGCGATTTTAGGGTTTTGGGTTCTGGATTATAATGTAATCACATTCAAGTTCTATCTGCTATATTGGTGCAAATATGCTCTATAATAATGTAGGTATTGCAATCTAATAGCGCAGGATTGTATTTAATATGAGAGTTCTATTATACGAAGTTTGGCTTATTTCAGAAAATTGCGGAAAAGCCTCAAGATAAAGAAAGAAAAAAGTTTTTAGAGTAAAAATCGCACTTCAGGATGATGAATATTGTCTGTAACCTTCCTTCTGGTATAAGCTTCTTGTAATTTTCGCTTATGTACATATTTATTATTTAAACTAACATAATTTTTTTTTAGTTGTTACAACATTTTTTTGTCTAACAAAAGACAATTTTTTATCTAATAAGACTAACATTTTTCTTTTGTTTCACAGGTACGTGTATCATTTTATGATCTTCACATTTCGTAAGTACACTTTAAAAGTTTAAAAATCTCCAAATATATTTGAAATTGTAATTATCAGTTATTGAAATCAAATTTTAAGCATTAAGAAAACCAGTATAATTTCCCACCCTTACTAATGTCTATAAAATATAAAACTAATCTGTAATTATATTGAAAGACTTCCATCATCAGATGGAACGTATTTATTAGTATTATATAAATTTAATGATAATAACCTTGCGCCTGGCATTTTAATGAGGTTATTTCACTGTTATAATAATATAGTTCTGCGTAAATTGGTGAAATAAAAATAAAAGAAAAAATTAATTAAATGAAGGCACGTTAATTAATTACATAATTGTCACTAATTAATATATTATATATATATATGTGTGTGTGTGAGTAATTGTTTGTATGTATTGTATATTCTAATAATAATTTCATCACACGCATTTCAAATTACATTAACTATATGAATCATTCATTACTTTAATTTATATTATTCTTTTCAATTTTTAATAGCACTTAATTATTGTTATTGTTATTATTGAAATTCTGCATACGTAGGTATAAATTTAATTTTTACTTTGTAAATTGTCAACGCCATTTTATTAGAGATATAAATGAGATTTATTAAAATTGAACGTTTTTAATATTCTATTTTTATTAATTAAACAAAATATTAGAATATAATTTACAACCACAATATTATATAATATTGACCTTGTTTACAGCTAAAAAAAAACAAAAAATACAAATTAGACTAACTGAAGATTAAAGAACAGCCTAGTTCCCAGCACCTGTTGAATATTGCCTAGAATTTGATAATAGCATTATCTCTTAAATTAAATGATGTTGTTCATTAAATTTTTATGATGTTTCTCTTTTAATTAATAGACATTGAATAATTAAAACATTAATTATTAAAATAAAATTAAATGCTATTTACCTTTTAAATATTGATTAAGTTTTTAACGTAAATTAATTTGTTACCACTTTTTATTTATTATAATTTCTGAAAGGAGGAAGTATGTTAGAGTGTTTTTTTTTGGCCTATGCTTGACGCCATTAGGCGACGTTTCAAAAATATTTCACAGCCGCGCACCCACAGATAATAGAATTTTAATTCTTCACAATTCTACCTTTAGTTCTCCACAATACCTACATACCATCATCCCTAGTACCAAATCATTTATCTTATACTTTAATATATATTAATATATAATATAAATTCTATTAATTCTTCGCTTATGAATCGAATGTCCTGCAATATGATGTCACCAGTATAATTGAAAAGACTTGCAATCTTCTTTAGTCTATAGTCTTCTTTTCTCTGTAGTTACTCTATGCTTTACATTCCATCATAATGTGCTCTAGATGCTCAAGTCTACCGCAACTGTACCCACATTAGTACTAGCTCTTCCTATTCTATTTAAGTAATCACCATAAAGCCCATGATTGGATCTGATTGTGTCAATAATCCTGATGCTTCTTCTGTTGAAATTTAAATCAAGAAACCATGGTTTTTAGCCTACTAGAGAATTACTTCTCTTATAAGTAAACTCCTTTGCCAATCGATTCATATTCTCTCTCTGCCATTTATTTATCATTTTAACACAAACGTAGGGACTTATATGAGTAAAAGGGGGGGGGGGGCTTATATTTACCAAGTCACCTAGTGTGCCGGCCCATTTGGCTAGACTATCGACCACTCATTTCCAGGAATTCAAACATGCCCACACTAGTTTGAGCTTTAATTAACTTAATTATTTCTGTTTTAAAATATTAAGTGTACGACTTATAATTTGCCAGAGAATCTAACAGACTTTCAAAGTCAAACATAATAGCTACTTTCATTGTATTTAAATTTTCTATACATTTCAGAACTTCAATGACGGTTATTGTCTCAGCAAAAAAAAAAAATGGAGGCATATTGCGGTAACTTGAACATCTTTTTAACATTGTCAGTGGAATCATAGTAAGCAGCTCCTTAATGGTGTCCTATTTTGGAGCTGTTTTATTGTCTTCATTAAATATTTAATTATTGATGATTAAATAAATCATATTTAGCAGTCTTATGCAGTAACATTAGATGCGCAAAGAATTTCCAAAAAGTTTCCGCTCTAGCAAAGGTTTGAAACTGGCTGTTTTTTTTGAAGTAATGCTGTCTTTTTCCTCTTCCTTTAAATGTTATTTAGAGTAAGTCTAGAAAGACTAGGAGCAGTGTTCACATAACTCACACAGATCATAGATGAGGACATTGGTGGATACACACTCCTAATTGGGTTTATTTCTGAAGAGAAAGAAGACAGAATACGTGGTGTGTTCAGTGCTCCTGTCTTATATCCTTGTGGTTGCTCTTGGTTGGATAGCGGATGCTGGCGAAGAGATTAAATACTTCAGAAACTGGTTATCTTCTGATGGTATGGTTATATTCTAAATTCAACTCTTTGGAATAAAAGAAATAGGAATGGAAACACGGAAGAAGTTCGTCACAGCTGCAGTGGAAACCTATTGAACTCTAATGGCGGCTGAGACATTTTTCTGTAAGTCCCATGTATGGTAGTTATTTTGTGCTTTGCGAGGATTATTTTGTTCTCCTCAGGATTCCTCACATGAAGAGGCTGTTTGGCCCCACTGAAGAATGTAGTTATATTTACCTATCTTTGTAGCCGTTTTGTATCCGAGCTTTTGTAAACAAAGCCCCCTTAAAGCAGGTGAAATTTTTTTCCGTTTTGTGCCCGCAAGAAGTCAATATTTGGAATAAGTAAAGTTTCACAAGTAACGAACCAAAACTACTAAGAAAAAGAATTTTTTTTTGTACTGCCGGCACAAAATAAGGGGATTTCTTCAAATAATAAATAAATCGAGAGATTTATTAAGCGCATTAAGACTATAATATTTGTCCCTTTACTTATTGAATGACCCCCGTACTTCCGGTAAAAATCCTAATGCTATCTTTTATAGCCATAAGAGAAAATAAAGATAAATAAAAAAAAATAAAAAACAGTAAAAAGAAAAATATACGAACATAAATAATCCCAATTTTGAAATCTGAATTTAATATTACAAAAATATTGTTTCGGTGCTTTGAACTCTTGTTTCATTGAATTTACAAGAAAATATGTGCCTTAATATAAAGGATTAAACTTTCCTATTAAAATTTATAATTTTATCAAAAGATCTTAATGGAAAAATTCTAACCTTAATAAAAAACAGAACAGTTTATATTGGAATTTATATTGTAGCAAGTTATAAAGAAAACATAAATAATAATAGAAGAACCCATAAGTTAATATGCTTAATAATAATTAAAGGTATTTATTAAAAGAAGAAAAAATAAAGAAAAGAAAATGGAAGAGTGATGAAAAAAGGAAGTTTATGAGTGAACAGATTAGTAAGAAGTAAGTGGAAATATTTAGTAATTTTATGAATGCTGTGGAGAAGAGAAAATTGAAATGTACGACAGTGGGTTGGTAACATTGTCTATTGTATTATAGCTACCGCAAAACAGAACTAAACATGGATAGTGTACTCCAAAGACTTTTATCTTTACAATAGACTAAAAGAAACTATAGCCGCGCTATATATTGTGGGCGCTCAAGTGTATATTGCATCCTCCAGGCTTTTATACTAGACTATAACAACAAGCCGTTATCTATGATCTACTATCTACCTACGATAATGTTATTTTTTTTCTTTTTATCAGTTTTATTGTCGACATCCTTATCTGTACTTGATATTCAACAAACAACTGTATAATGTTATAAAAAGCAAACTTGGAAAAACAAAGTATATTACAAGTATGAGTTTGAGTTAGATATTAAGAGAAATCGAAAAATATACGCAGGATTTCTAATAAAAAACAATAGCAGCAAGCAACTTTAAAGTTTTTCATTTTTCCGTGGGTCCTCCCACCCACCCCAAATATTTGAATATTAGGAAACGAGGAAAAAGAGAAGACAAACACGGAATAAATGAAGATCCCTAGCTTCTCCGTCGGATCTTTTAAGAATGGCAACACAAGTTCCGGCCAGATATCTGTAAATAAAGGAACAACTTTCCACTTCTGATGGATTTCCGCGAGTCAAAATATCTCAGAAATGGAATATCGTTGGAAAGTCAAACTTGGTATTCCCCTTAAGTGCTAGATCACAACAAGGTTCCGTGCTAGACAAGAAGGTTTCGAGAAAATCCATTAACAGGAAATGTGAACTTTACTGAATTTTTTTTTCTCCATTTTTGCGCGATTTTCTCGAAAAGCAACTGCTAATATTCACGTTATACTTGGAATGCTCAGTGCACAAACAATAAACGTACCTGTTGTGGTTGGTTCCGCAGAGCTGGAAAGTATCAGAGATATTTTCTGTGGTTGCCTGCTTCTTTTTGTGGTCATCGACAGGTTTCAGGCGTTCACCCATCACATCAGGATGCTTTTTGTCAAACAGTGTGATAACATAGATTTGCACACAGCAAATTAGTTGATACACTCTAGTATGTGTATCAACTAAATTTTTTTGTGTTAACAAACTATATTGTGTTATCAACTGAAACTTTAGAAGTGTATCAACTAAATTTGCTCTGTGCAAATCTATATTATCACATTGTTTGACAAAAAGCATCCTGATGATGGGCGAACGCCCGAAACCGGTCAATGACCATAAAAAGAAGCAGGCTATCACTGAAAATATCTCTGATGAAAAAAAAAAACCGTACCACTTATACTTGAAATTTTTTTTGAAAAAAATTAATTACAGAGAGGTTTTGTGGGTCTGTTAGTTAGGTTTAAATTTAAACTGCGCAAGCTTTGTGGGATTTTAACAGAAGGCGGTCTACATAAGTCCGCTCAAGTATTTAAGTATAAATCATACCATCGTTTTTTATGACCAGCTCAATTAAATATTGTGAAAATTGGAATTTTAAAGAATTTTTTTCAAATTAAATTGTATTAATTGACATAAGAGAAAGTTGTGTGAGTGTTTCATACCAGATTGTTTTCTAAATAGTAGTATGACCTAAATAAATTGCACTCCAAGGAAATTATGTCAAATGAATTGTATAATATGAATTGAATATTCAGACCAAAAATACTTACATAGCAGAAACTTAACAGACTATTAACAAACAACTGTGAGCTAACCTGTTCTCTTCAGCAAGAATATTAAAAAAAGGGGAGCACAAGAAATGAAAATGTTAGGAATATAATGGATTTTAAAGGAAAAACTTCCTGGATATTAATAGAAAAGCAGAAGTTGCGTTGGCTTGGCCTTGTGGATTAAATGACATATGGAAGGCTGTCGAAGGAGATTTTAGAATGGATGGACAAAGTACGATGGAATGATTGAAGAACAAGCGTTAAACAGGACAATAATAAAGCTTTATTTGCACCTTTTATAGAGAAAAAGCCTCTCCTTTTGGAGGTTTATGAGTTCATATTGTACATTCCAATACAATGTTTACAATATATACAAAAGAAAACACTGAAACTAATAATTTATAAATAGACTAATTAAAGCACAAATTTGTAATGAAATTAATACGAGAACAAAACAACAGAAAACATATAAAATAACACACTGGTAATCTAAATAATGTAGTGTAATGCCTATTTTTTCAGGCGGGTTAACGTCCAACTACCAAATTGGGTGTCGTGGACGGGGACGGAAGCACCTACTTAACTGTTAACATTTTTCATACCAATATAAAATTTATCAGTTATACGCGGGACTCGAACTGGGATCCTCCCACTTACAAGTCCATGCTCATAACCACTACACTAACATCCGCTTTATTTAAATTTAAATAAAGATGGAATAAAATATATCTAATTAAATGAGCAAAACTAAATATTATACAACATAAATAACTAAAAAATTTTCTTAAACATTAATAAACTTTTTGTTTCCTTCTACGTCTCAAAATAATTTTTCACCACTTTATTTCAAACAGTTATATCTCTTGCTGTGGTCCACCATACACCACATACTCTGACTGCCATCTCATCTCTCCATCACACTACCTGGCGACCTTTTTTCTTTTCCATCCCTTGGCATCCATTCTTCTTTTAGCCCACCTTTTATCCTCCATTCGGGGCCAGTTCCATGACCTGCCCAGTTCCACTTTAATCGATGGGCCTCTATTTGCAAGACCTGCATTTTTCCGGATTTCGGCAATGCTTTTCTTTTGCTGCCTTTTCACTTCCAACATACTCCTCAACATTTTATTTTGGGTTATGCTAAGCCTATAGGAAAGATATTTGGTGAGGGCCCAGGTCTGGTTTCCATGCAGAATGCAGGGGTAAACACGCTGCGCTAATACTTTTCCTTTCCTTCCTTTCCGTTAAACAGGATAACATGGAAGAAATTGTAGATTCACAAGACCCAATTTCAGAGCGACAAATCTATTAAAAAAAAAAAAACATTCACTCGACTTTCTTTTAGAAAAAGTAAAGTAATGCCTATTTTTTCAGGCAAGCATAACGCTTAGGTTTCGTGGACGGGGAGGCGGACGGAAGCACCTAATTACTATTATCATTTTTTAAAAAGAATATAAATTTAACGGTTATACGTGGGTTTAATGAAAATCGTTGGAACCATTTTCTAGAAAATCGCGAAGTACCGGGTGACAAAAAGAAACAATAAAATCCACTTCCGGTTGAAAGATTTTAGCCGAAACATTCGTATTAGATGCGGCGATAGTTTTTAAAACTTTTAGTATTAAAATAAATTTTTTCTACATTAGTGATAAATTCGGAATACTTTATCTAAAAAAAATAAGATAAAGTAAAAAAAAAAAATTAACACTATATTGTCAGAAAAAAAAATAATTGTCTATATTTATATTATTAATTTTATATTTTAAAGAAAATGAAGGTACAAAGCAATTAAGTTTGAAATAAAAAACGCCATGTAATCTAATATCTGGCCTTGAATGAATATAAAACTGTATTGAATTTCAAGGTGAAAGAAAATAGAAAACAATAAAGAAAATTTGTAATATAAGAAAATAACTGTGCAACAGGTTTTTATATATATATATATATATATTTATTTTCTATTGCATATTAAAAAGAATGAATAAAGCAACCACACAACAAAAGAGTGATTTAAAAGAAATATCGTAAGATAAATAAAAACATCGACATACTTCCTGTATGTGATAACTTTTATTTTTTTTTTTTTTACAGAAATTTACACCGTCTATTGTTATAAGAAATGTAATATCACCTCTTTGTAGTGTCCTGTTATTTCCCTAAATCATTATCTTCTCATTCCAAGGGATATAGAAAAATTCCACAGGAACAGTGTTCCTGTTAAAAAGAGTTAAATCATCAATATTTGTAATGTAATGGAAGATGCAATGTCACGTAATTTAGGTGTAATTTTCTGTTATTATTCTTAGGTTGCTGTTGTTGCTTTTTTATGAATGAAAATAATAACCATTATTAGTTGTTTCGTATGAAATGTGTTGAAAAAAAGAAAAGAAATAACTATCTGTAAGAATGAAAGAATTGTGAATGAAATGCTTAATGCAAAATGCGGGTATACAGAATATCTTTTATTTCTTCTCTCATGACCGTATTAACTGTTTTGCTTACGGTTTAAAATATAGCCCCCAATCTGGAGCTAATATTTCCATCGATTAAACCGCAAAATAAAAAAAAAATATATATCTATATCTCCTGAAAGTTACATCTAATTAACCTTTCGTCACATATGGCTAAGAAAAAATTTGTACAGTTATTACATGACTTAAAAGTTCAGTTTCTTTTAATGAACCAAAAAATTCAAATATTTGTCAAAAATTATGATAAATAAAATGCAACATTTATTGTCCAAGAAATTTTTTTTTTATATTTATAACATTTTAAATATCCGAACACACGATTTCAAATCATGGATTTACGAAAAACCATCCAAACATTCATAGCGTTATCTACACTATTGACACAGCTATTTCTTTTTCCACGTAGGCCGATCCGTTCCTAAATACACATATCAACAATATTTACAGTCCCTAAAGCAGTGGTTTTTATAGATGGAGAGTGAAAGTTAACGTTCCTAAAAGTAAAAATAATAATATAACTTTTACACTCTCAACGACTAAAACGAAACGAAGTGAAAAAAAAAAATTACAGCCTACTCGAGTCACTAATGAACAGACCTCGAAAACTAACTTTAAAAGCCAAAGTAGTTACACACAATCTACTGTTAAAAACATTTTTGACTTACGGACTCGAGTTATGGGGCTCAATTAAGCATTCCAACATTCACCGTCTCCAAAGTACAACGTTGTATCCAAAGCTCCTTTTTGGTTTCTCTCACTCCTCTAGTAAGAGGTAGTGATGCGATCGTGCCAAATTTTCGAAATTGAGTTTCCACCGAAAATACATGTTTTTCTGGTCCCAGAATAAACAAAAAGTTTTCAGCGAACTGTGAGTGTGTGTAGTAAGTATGTATGTATGTGTGTATATCTGTGAAAAGAATATCTCAAAAACGAAAAGTCGGTGGTAGCTCAAACTTGGTATTCCGATTAGGCACTACCACCCAGCAGACAAGAAGATTTCAGACAAATTCCATCTACTGGAATTGTGACTTTACTGAATGTTTTTTTTTCTTCAGTTTTTCGTGATTTTCTCGGAAACGGCTCCAACGATTTTCTTTAAACTTCGTACAGTATCTACATACATAAATATACCCATCACTTTTATTTGTAACATTTCAGAAAAAAAATAATTTTAAAGAGATACTAGAGGTCTGTTAGTTAGTTTTAATTTAAAGTTGCACAGACTTCTTAGTTTTGACATAAGGCCACTCAGATGTAGTGGCAAAATCTCCACAATTTTTGTGGCCAGCCCAACTGAATATTGTAATCTTGCAATTTTAAAGACAATTTCTTGCTGAATTGTATTAATAGAGTAAAGGAAAGTCTGGACTCCCAGGTGGAGCTCCCGATCTCGAGTCCAGCAGTGCTTCTCTTAAAATGTTTCTTTTTAAGAGCCTCTAAGGCTCACTGTCCGTTGATAGACAGTGTTATTTGTACGAGAGAACATTGCCCGGAGGCCTGCATTGTGCTAAAAAGGCTCCGGGCGCTAATGAACCCAGATCTTGACGCGCCCTAAATTAAAAAATAAAATAAAAACAATAGAGAATGTCTTGTGAATGTTTCCCATCAGATTCTTTTACGTTTCTAACATGACAATCCATTCTTATCTCCAGATCCCATTTATAAAATGACCTAATGCAAATACGTTACCATCACACACCATTAATCTAACAACTTTCCTCAGCATTAGTTCCCGTTGACTCCGTCGACGACTGAGGCGATACTGGCCTCAGGATCACTTATGCAGTAGTAGTGGAGCATTTACCATCATTGGAAGTCATCTTATTTATTTGTTGCCAGTTATACAAGCGTGCCAGCAGTTGTAAATTTTCAAATAAATTAAAAACAAAAAAAAGGATAACAAAATATTAAAAATCTAATTACTAATCACTTTTAGAAGAAAAGTCCTGACACCTTTTGCCTGGCACTTATAAAAAATTATATGAATAAAAATTTTGTCCGTTTAAACTTCTTAAAAACCAAAGACGTACTACTATGTCAACGGCTCCTGAATTTTGAATATAAAATGAGTACTACTACGTCAACGGCTTCTGGATTTTGAATAAAAATGGGATTTTAATTAAAAAAGACTTAATAGTATATCAACGGGCAGCAATATGTTAATATTAAATAATTAACTAAACATCTCTATTGATTGATTACATTCAAATTTACAGCGGTATCGATGTAATAGATAAGTGATATATTTATAACAAGAATTCTTTGAATACGCCTACTCAAATCCGCAATACAAAACATTTTCATTCCGCAACTGGCTGGTTTTCTGAGAATATATTGCAAGATAGGACATCCTTTCGTATAATTTGACATTTTTCGTATAATTTCTTTGACAGTTAGCTATAAAAACAGTACGTGGAACATATTAGAAATATTTTTTAATATTTAAATAAGAAATGTATAAAATATATAATAATGAGAACTTAAAGAACATTATACTGTAGAACTTAGAGAAGAGTATGACAGCGTGAAAAGAGAGTGACAGAGTGAACTGGCAGAGTGACTATGTGCGATGGTTGTTGAACGATGGCTGCTGAATGATAACGAATGAGAATTCAATGAGAGAGAGTTTGGGGGTGAAGTGCCCTTATAAGTGAAACTCAACATCCCCTACTACTCATTAACTTCTTGTTCCTATATCGTCAAACGTAGTCGGTAGATTGATCAGTCGATGCTATGGCAAGAATATGTAATAGGGAGACATGTCACGCCTCATATGACCTGCAGCTTATGGGCGGTACCATACTATCGGTTGCTGTTAAGGTATGCCTAAAATACGCCACAGCAATGTGACTCGGGAATATGTCATGACGATCCGTTACAAAATATACAGAGAGATGAATTCTTAAATTTATACAATAACTGTTTTTGTTTAGATGATCATGGTAGTAATTTAACCTAGCGAGATACATGGAAGGATAACGCGCGCCGTCCTGTTTCTTATCTAGATAAAATAAAATATTTCAATCTTGAATCATTCAATAAATTCATTTAATAAATAAATAATTCAAGAAATTAATAAATCCGATTGTTAGATTTCTAAGAAAATCTTTGCGCTATATCTCCCTGAGTCTAGAAAATTAGGAAATAGAGGTTTCAAAGAGAACTTCACTAATTAATTACATAACTTTAGTATTTAATTTAAAATAAAAGTTTACCTTGTACGTAATAAAGATGCTATAAAGTTGGAATTTATATAAATTTAAAGTGAACTTAAGCTGCACTTTTTTACGATCACTTCACTATCAATATTCCTACATTTATAATTTCTAAAACTATTAACACTAAAATAGAAGTGATAAAATTATCAAAAATATAATGTATAAAATTTAAAATAATTACATTAAATTCAATATCTAAACATTTTTGAAATAAGTTTAAACAGAGCCATATACGTACCACTTAAAGAACAATTCCAAAGTATCATACGTTAAATACGTACTATGATCGATATTACTATGATAAGAATTATCTGTAAAATATTTTTATCGTTAGATAAAATTTTAAATTAAAAATATTTTATGAATTATAAACAACCCTCTCAGATAGTGATAGGAAAATCAATTTTCCAAAATCTTAAAAAAATAAAATTGATAGGCCTATAAAATTGAAGTTTAATATACCAGGTTTAAACAAAAAAATCGCGGTAATCTTTTTCGAGAAATATTAACTACGCGGCACTAAGTATGGGAATCGTGTCTAATCTGCGAATTTGAGTTTTCACCGGAAATACAAGTTTTGAGGTTCCTTGAGTATGAAAAACATGTTTTTAGCGTATGGTCAACATGTGAGTGTGTGAGTCTGGGTGTGAGTTAACAGAATATAAAAAAAAATTTCAAACATGATATTCCGTTTAGGTACTGCCACCACGTAGTACGTTACGTATATAACATGAAGGTTTTTCGGCAAAATTTATCAACCGAAGCTGTGACTTTACTAAATGTATTTTTTTTTCCAGTTTTCTCAATTTTCTCTTCAACGATTTTCTTTAAACTTCGTACATACTATCTACACACACAAATACCTATCATTTTATTTGAATTAATTTAATTACATGAATTAATAGATAAATTTTATTTAAACAAAAGATCACTTTTTCTTTATTTTGTGACAGCTATAAAAAAACGAAGCGAAATGTAGATACCTAATAAGAAAAACTATACGTTAGACCAAATTGTGTAGAACAAAGAAAGAAGTGTTGAAAGAATTTTCACAAAGGGTTAGATAGATAGATAAGAAGGAGGCATAACGTACAAAAACAACTTACAAAGCGAACCATCGACTTACATATAGCACCGTCATTCCATCTCTCTTTCTCCTGAGAAGTCTGGTAAATGCCATGGAGCCGCCAGCGGTAGTCTTATAATAAAGTGGTTTTCTGCGATAACATGCCTGATAGTTCCAAAATACACCTCACTTGGTCCAAACCTTCTATGTGCCACCTGCTATCCATTCTCTCTCACTCTCTCTCTCTATATATATATATATTTATCAGTAGATAAAAGTTAGATAGGTGGATGAGAGTCATTCTTACCCACCCATCCCCATTGGTGTAAATTGGCTGTATGACCCACAAAGTCCCAAGAGGATGTAAATAATAAATACCCACACACATTTCCATATACTATTTCTCTAGAATAATTAATGTGGCCTGCCAGATATTGACATATTGTTATTCAAATATTTTGCGAACGTTATGATGGTGGCCCGACTATTTGATAAAGTGGAAAATAAAATGGCCTATCTAAAAGCCTATCTCTGCCTCTCAAGTATAAATATAAAAAAAATTCACATATATAAATTATAAATAAACATATAAATTTTGTATTCTCTCTAATCTTTTATTTGCATCCATATATAAATATGAATATTTATTTATTTTTCTTAATTTAAATTATTAATATAAAAGAAAATAAATAAAAAATATTCTGAAGATAAATGTACCATTGTGTGAGCCGCTGGAGATTAATGCCATTTTTGTTGTGGTGGTGGTTGGTTCCGCAGAGCTGGAAAGCATCAGAGACATTTTCCGTGGTAGCCTGCTTCATTTTGTGGTCACTCGACACGGAGTGTGAAACTAAGTCTCCGTACGAGTCTGTATTGGCACACTGTCTGAAGAACGCATCCTGAAGATGGGCGAACGCCCGAGACCGGTCGATGACCACAAAATGAAGCAGGCTACCACGGAAAATGTCTCTGATTAATGCCATTGTTTCGCGTACGAGTCTATCGCATTACAGCTGACTAATCTTGTTTCCTATGTGTAGATAGAACTCTGTCTTGTCATAACCAAGCTTTTGGTGGTAAACTAGCTGTTAGAAGAATATAGACCTATTAGAGAATTTAGTGAAGACTCAATATACGTGTTGAGCACTTCTTGGAAGGTAGTTGAAAACATGAGTCCCCAAAATCCCAAAGACCTTATCCATCGCAGCATACTTATTTCGGATGCATTGACCAGTTTTGGATTCTCATCTATTATCAGTGTTAAGGGTTACCAACTATTTCGTGTAGAGAGTTGATTTAACTTTATGCTTGTGCGCAACACACCAGGTTTATACTAGGTTTGATTCAACTGAAATAAGCATAAAATAAAGTTCAAAATAAGTGCGGATAAAATTCAAGTTCCAAAATGACTTGATGTTGCTTGTTTGAATTCTGACTGAAGAAGCATCAGAGACATTTTCCGTGGTAGCCTGCTTCATTTTGTGGTCATCGACTGGTTTCGGGCGTTCACCCATCTTCAGGATGCGTTGTGTTAGACAGTGTGATAACACAGACTTGCACAGAGCAAATTCAGTTTACACACTCCCTTTATTTGAGTGTGAAACTGAATTTGCTCTGTGCAAGTCTGTGTTTCACACTGTCTGACAAAACGGTCCTGAAGATGGGGGTACGCCCGAAACCCCTCGATGACCACAAAATGAAGCAGGCCACCACGGAAAATGTCTGTGAGAGATATTTTTATTGCAGCAACTTGTTTCATTTTGTAGTCATTGACCGATATCGGGCGTTTGCTCATTATCAGGATGTTTTTGTCAAAACAGTGTGCACAAAACGGACTTGCACAGAGCAAAATCAGACTATATACTGTTTTAAAAAGTTTTTGTTATGACCTAAGGGGTTAGGTAACAAGGGTTTTTTATAACTGACTGAGGTCACATTTGCTTCTATTTTCAAAAGGTATCATGTTTCGCAACTTAAATTTCGTTTATTACTAGATATTTATTTATATTATTATTTTTTAATTATTACTCTTTGAGTATAGAACCAATATTTAATTATGAAAGATTACTGCGTCAGTTGTTGGCTATTATGGAATAATTAATAATAAAAATGAATTAAATGATTATCACACCGTTGTTTATGATATCTGACATAGAAAGAATACAAGCGATATACTGCATCAGTTGCTAAACCCCTTAAGTAGCCCCTTTATGATCGTATGATAGTATAAATGAATGCGTGATTATCATAATGTAATAATGGTTTCACAATGACTACAATGAAACCCCCTTTATGACTTTCTTCAGGAACCTCTTTTAAAAAACGGAAACATCATTAAGTGGAGATATGCAACTTCAATTTCTTTTTTGGTATAAATAAATTCCGTACATTCATGTATATGTTTCGACATTCACATAAATATATTGTAAAAACATTTATCATAAATATAACGAGGTTTCTAAAATATCTCTGATGATGTATTCCAGTTCTGCGGAGCCAACAACCACAACAATCATTAAAAGTTAACTCAAAGAAAAATAAAATTAGGGTATAAATCACAACCCAAAATACCGCACCTCATATTATTATTTAAAAAAAACAAAACTCAGCTTTATAAATTTGTTAGGATCGCAAAACTAGTACCTAGAAATGGTATGAGAAATCCCTGCTATTTACGAATCCCTGAAATTATAGTTTAAACCCCTTAGCCCCTGATTGATAGTTTAAACGTAGAGAGAGACAAAACCCAAATAATAATAATAATAAAAAAAAACAACATATAAATCATTCATTATATTCCTGAAACGTGCACAAAACATAAACAATTACCTGAAAAGTACCAACGTATCATAAATTATATATCTTGAAGATTATTTACGTCTTTCTTGAAAATAACAGGAAAAAAAGAAAGAAAGTGATAATAATAAAAAATTAAAAAAAAAAATTATTAAATTATGATAAAAATCATTCAATAGAAGATTATTTAAAGTTGGGGGGAAAGAACCGTTTATAATTTTGACAACCATTCATTGTTAAATGTAGATAAATGAAAGAAACAATGGGGAATGGAAAACGAAAGAGAAACGATTACAACCTGTTCCATTGTAACCACCTGAAAATTAATAATTCATGGGTGAGTCTGGAAATAAAAGTGGAACAGAAAAGAGTGTGGAGGAAGAGGGACTATAAGAGTGGGTGAAAAACACGCTGAATGTAAAAAGATTTTCGAGTGTTCTTAAAGAAATGGAATACGGAGACTATCTAAGTAGTATTCAGTGGGTTCGTCTCTTCTGTCAGATAGTAATTCTTCTTCTATTTTTACCTTCTTACCAAGTTTACCTTTTAATACTTGTTCGTTTAAAGTGTTTACCTCGTACTTATTCTATTTTTTTTTTTCGTTTTTAAGCATTAAGTTTTCATCTTTTTTAATAATATTGTATTTTAAATAAAATTGCGGAAGATATGTCTTTTTAAAAAATCTGTTGTGAAACACTCATACAATTTTCTGTAAGTACAGTCATGTGAGTGTTTGTTTTGTTTTTATCTATTTTTTACTATTCCTCAGAATATATATTCCACCACTTTATTGTCTTTGTGGTGCCGTTATAAGAACCCATAAATTAATTAAATAAAATTAAATATCTCTCTTTCATTAATTATTGTACACAAAAAGAATTCTTTGTGATTTGTAAAAATTTAAAAATAGATACTACAAAAAAAAAAATTAATTAATTAAAATGGGAAACAAAAATTGCACAAAAAAAAATAAAAATATGAATGTAAATAAGAAAAGAAAAAGAAAAAAAATTAATGAAAGTAAAACATAGAAAGAAAGATAAATATAACCATCTTATAAAGATAATCAAACATTAATTAAAAAGATAAAACAGCAACGCTGGGTAGCCTGGCTTCTGTGTTCTGTTTTAGAAATAGAGCAAAGAGCGCAAGCAAAAAAAAAAAGTCGGTATGAGCAAGAGGGCGCGAATGAAGGTTATATAGTGGCAGGTATGGTAGGTTGCAAGTGAAGAGATATGCCAGAAAGTTAATTAGGGGACGTAAGAAGGGATGGTATTTCTTATTAAAAAGATGACAAGCTGCCATCACTACTATATACTTCTACTTACTAATACTCTATTACTTCAATCTCCCCACTCCCCACCACCAACCACCATTCAAGGGTACTCCATCACTAGTAGCTCCTTCATCATGGAAATGGGCAAAGAAATATTGTAGAGAACTATGCAGTATCAAGAAGGGTGGTTACCTGTCCGGAAATAGGATCTCCTTATATTTTTATCATATAATTTAATAATTTTTCTACCTCACTTTTTAAAATTTTATTTAATTTATGTTTTTAACCTTGAACCCTTGAATGGCTATCGCTCTCTACAAGAACATATCCTTCAACTGGAATCTTGGCTCTTAAAATGGAAAATAAATGTTAATCCACATCGTATTTACACTGATTAGAAAAATCCTCCCTCCGATCCACATTAACCATACTCTAATCTCTCCCGTAAATAGAGTACGTTACCTGGGATTCCAGCTAGACAAAAGGGTGACTTGGAATCCCCACACTATACTCAAATGACTTGAACTAAATAGACTGTTCAGACAACTCTCAAGACTACTAGACAGACGATCCAAACTCACATTACAAAACAAAAGACTTCTCTACCTACTACTACTGAGACCTATATGGTCATATGGCTTAGACATATTAGGAATAGCCAAGCGTTCCAATTCCCGTCGTATCCAGTCATTTCAATCAAAAATCCTTCGAATAATTGTCAATGCACCCTACTATATTGCTAACCTCACTATCCATACTGATTTAAACATTCCTTTCGTTAACCATGTAGCCAAAACTCGTTTCCTTAAATTCCATTCATCCACAACTGCTCATCCTGATCCTTTAATTCACCAGCTTTCTTCAAACACTATTCCCGACAATCCACGCAGGCAGCTGAAGAGAAGATAGCCCCGTGACCACCTTGTAGAATAACTCAAGATAGTGGAGTGCCATCGCTGGATGTCTTCTCCAATCCACACTCCTGTTATATATGTTGCCATTTAACAAATTTACTTGTTGCAGTGTATTTTTGCAGTTGTAAATATCTATAAAAACAAAAACAAAAATTATGTTTTACTTTCTCTTACTGCAATAAGGAGATCACAACGGAAACATAATTTGAATACGAAAAAACCTAGTGTGGAATATCCATTATTTTCTCTTCTCCAATTAATACAATTTAATCAAAAGATTTTTTTTTAAAAATGCAGCGTTACAATGTTTAGTTGGGCTGGCCATAAAGACGCGGAGGTGGGAATTTCACTAGTAAATCTGAGCGGCCTTATGTGGAACGCTCTATGCCAAAACCAACAAAGCTAGTGCAAATTTAATTACAAGGAACCTCTTCTACTACCTGTCCGGTTAGGTATTCTTCCCCCCTCCATCACCTCTACACTTATGTTATGACAAATAAGTGAGATTTGAAACTTTAAGAATAATTTATCATATTATATATAATTGTTTATTAACAGCAGTAAGTGAATGTAAAAAATGTGAGGGTTATTACCGCGTGTATATTGCATCAATGACCAAAAATGTTAAGTCAAGTTATATTCCAATGAAAGGGAATAGCTAAGTGGTTAGTGTTCTGGACTTCCATGCTGAGGTCCCAGGTTCGAGTCCACCTGTGCTTCCCTTAGATTTTTTTTCCCTAGGAGCCAGCAGTGCTCTGAGAAGGCTCCGGGCGCCCATGGCCATAGATGTTGACGTGCCTTTAATTTTAAAAAAAAAGAAGTTATATTCCTCCCCATTTACCGGGCATTTCTAAATATTTTCTGAAGACGTTGACAAAAACCTACTTTTACAAACACACACGCACACACACACACACACACTGTTCTGGTTTTATTCACAATGGTAGTAGACTAGAAGATCCCGTTATCCCTGACCCAAAATAGAGGCAATAATATTATTGGTCGATCTGTCACTGTTGATTTGATGATATACGACATCTCTCAGTCATTTCTTTCTGCCATCTTTTTTATTCTGTGACATTCTTTCTATATCTTCTTTGTTGATTCAATTTATTTTTTTTTTTTTACTCCATTATAGTTTATGCATGAAATAAAAAGTAAATGTCTACTGTCATATTTTGGTTTATGTTAAACACAAATTACCTTTTTCATTTCCATATTGACTTTATGGTTATTACATATTATTGGGAATGAATGTTTTATTTACTGAGCACAGACGTTGCGCTTTCATCTACTATCCAATCAGTACCATCTGGTGGGGAATTAAGAAAACTAAATATTTCCTCAAAAATACAAATTGATGAGTGTAAATTTGATATGTAAGAATTGAATAAAAGAAAGGTTTGTGTATGCATAACCAATGTTATCGCACCTTATCATATGCCGAAGATAAATTAAGATTAAATATTAAATAACTGTTACTTAATTATCTTTTATGTTTATTACTAGTAAACTATTAAATATTTTCTCGAAACTTCAACATTACTGCTAACACAGAAACTACCCCAAAGAAAACAATTTTCTTAGGAAAATGCTTGAAATAAAAATGATAATAATTTAGTTGTGCAAATAGTATATGAAATTTAAAGATCATCGTTAGAGGTATTTTCAAGACAATCGCGATATACTGAACAGAAATAATACCATTCAATGAAGTTACACTTCCGGTTGATGGATTTTGTCTAAAACTTTCGTGTTTTAGTCGATGGTGACTTCCGACCTAGACGGAATACCAAGTTTGTTCTTCCTGCGATTTTTTTCGTTTTAGGGACACTTCAAAACATGCATTTCCGTTAAATACTCAAATTTTGGAAAATTTGAAATGATCGCAATATTTTTTTCTTAACTTAAAAGTAAAAAATATGGTGTGAAACACTCACACAACTTTCTCTTACTCCTGTTCTCAAAATTATAATTGACAAAGGTTATAGTTAGTGTACCAAATATAACGAAATTCGTCTAAAACGGAAAAAACTGTTCAGTAAAAGCGCACTTCCGGTTCACTAATTTTCTTAAAACTTGGAATTTTGGCCATCTATTTTTTTATAATTAATTTTGTTTGGATGATCAAAATTGTATAATCAACTATGATAGCATTTTAGAGGAAGCTGTAACCCAACCCCTCCCCCAAAAGTGCCCTTAAATGAATTTTCTCAAAGAAATGTTTTAAATAAAAGTTATAGATCTTTGTATGTTTAGTTTTATATAAGATGTTTCAAAAAAATCGTCGGAACCATTTTTGAGAAAATCGCGAAAAAGTGAAAAATTCATTTAGTAAAGTGGTAAAGTAAACGCACTTCCGGTTATCCCATTTTTTTTTCAAACTCGGAATTTCAACAACATATTTATTTTTACTAACTATTTAGATGATATAACTGATAAATAAATTGAAATAGCACATTATATGATAAACCTCACCACACCCCGCCACCATAAGCGCCCTTAAATTAATTTTGAGAAATGTTTCAAATAACAGTTGTAGCTGTTAGTTTGTGTAGTTGATATACCCAGTTTTGAAGAAAAGCCTATGGAAGCATTTTTGAGAAAATCGCAAAAACGTAAAAAAAACAACTAGTAACGTGGTACTTTACGGTTGAGGAATTTGACCAGATGACCTACTGCCCGGATCCCCTGTGGTACCTAAAAAACGGAATATCAAGTTTTGAACTTTCGACCATTTTCTTTTTGACTATGCGTTCCCATCTATACACACACCCACACACACACACACACACATACACAGACATTTGCTAAAAACCACTTTTTGACTCAGGGGACCTCAACGGATATTTCCTGGAAAAAACTCGATATCGAAAGTTTGACACGATTACAATACTTCCACTTACTAGGAGTAAGAAAAAATAAAAAAGAAAATGAGAAAGCCTTGTCAATAATCTTGTCGCAAGTTAATTTTAATAAAGTGCCACGTCCAGCAAAAAAAAAAAAAAAAATGGAAAGAAAAAAGAATATAAAATTTAGGTGAATGCAGCAGACATGCAAAACATTAATATAGTCTAGAATAATTGGGGTCAATATCCTCAAGAGGTGGGATTTCCAGATTGCCTTTAAAAAAAAGAACAAAAAAAAAGAAACAGTCGTATTGTTTTTAACAATAGCGTGCAAAGTAATCTGTTAACTTACCTTTGTTTTAATGGTAGAAATACACAGATATAACTACAAATAAGAACAATACGACAATTAACAGTACAAACAAATGTAACAAGAGAATTAAGGTTAGATTTTAAAAGGAATAAATAATGAAATAAAAACTAAAAAAAGGTCACGTAATAATTGTTGAACATAGTATACGTTCTCTTACTCCTACTAAGGAGGAAGTATTGCGATCGTGTCAAACTTTCCGTATTCATGTTTTGAGGTCCCCTGAATTCGAAAAAAATCTTTTTAGCGTGAGTGTGAAGCGTCTGTTTGTATGTGTGTGTGAGTGTGAACAAAATATCTCACAAACAAAATATCATAGGAAGCTCAAACTTGGTATTCTGGTTTTTAGAAACTATCACCGCATCTGACACGAAGATTTCGGGCAAAATAAATCAATCCTATCATAAACGCTGAGATGGTGGTAGTGGGGGGGCAAGTACCTGCTCTGACAGATAATAGAAGTGATTACACAGTCCAGAAGACAGCGCTAGTAACATTGAACCAATCACATATAATGTTTGAAATTAAACGCTACAAATATCAAGCAGTACTTAAAAAAAAAAATCAATTTTTTTTTCAAAAAATTGTATAAAAGAAAATGATAGGTTTTTAACTGTGCATTTAGCATTCATTACAACTCGATTCTCTTGTCCAGATGTTTCTTTTCTACATAAAAATTACTGCTCATGTTCGGTAAAAATTTGCGAAACCATTGCAGTATATAATTGTTTTAGTTAAATTTATAATTACTTTCTCTTACTGTTGTAACAGGAAGTATTGCGAGCGTGTCAGATTACCGGAAATGGACGTATTGTATGAGGTCCAGTGAGTATAAAAAATTGATTTTTTTTTTTTTTCTTTTTAGAAAATGGTCTTGTATGTGTGTGTGCGGGAGAGTGAGAGAGACGAAGGTCCATGTGTATATGTGCGTGAACAGCGTAGCTCAAGTACGAAGAATCTTAGAAAGTTCAAACTTGACAATCCGTTTTGGGTATCACCATGGGATCCAACTGGAAGTTATTTGTCAAAAATTTTTCAACTGAACGAATCATTTTACTGAACAAATTTTTCAATTTTTTTTTTGCAATTTTGACGAAAACGGCCTCAACAGATTTTCCTTAAAAAAAAAGTATATAAACTACGGACATAAAAAAGCTGTGACCGAGAAAATTTATTTAAGAGATCTTTTTGTGAAGAAACGATGTTAAATTTTTTTCTAAAGTGCTATTTTAGTTTATTATACAATAATTATTCTATCATCTGGAAGTGCTTTTTTACTAGTTATTTGCGATTTTTTCCATAAACCCAGACAAGGGTTTGCTAAATGTGCTATGAATATAGTACATCAATGAAAAGTGATGACAAGTAAACATTTAATAGAAACGTAAGTATGAAAAAATTTGCCAATTTAAATTTGTGAATGGTGCAAGAGAAAGTTCAAAAAATAAAAATAAAACACGAAAAATATTTTTCCCTTTAGACAAAAAAAAAAGGAAAAGAAAAAAATAGAAATGCAGTAAAAACATGAAGGGATTAAAGTTGACAGAAGGCATCAAGGTATCCACCCCCTGGCTTATGACCAAAGCAATGTCACACTCCCTCCCTCTCAACTATAAAGAGTGCAAGAAATTCTTTCCTTCCTTGTGTATTCTTGAGGCAATCCGTTTAACATGACCCCTTTCTACTGTTTCTTATCGCCTTGTTTGTTTTTTGTGTTGTTGTTGTTATTGTTGTTGTAGCAATTTCCTAAAAGGACAAAGCAAGAGAACTCAAGAATTACAAGTATCAATCTACTACTACTAATCTTATCCAATCACTGATAAAAGTGGACAGATTTTTACTTCCTCTTATTGCTGGTAAGAGGAAGTAACGGTATTTCTTTTTTCTTCTTGAAGAAATCAAGATAAAACGAAAAAAAAATGCTGATTTGAAAGAAACACTCACATGACTTTGCTGTTGAATACACAATTATATTGTATATAAGGACAAATTTCCTTTAAACCACAATTTCATTCATTTATCATGACGTAAATATAGAGGACATAAATTTAACACCATAAAATTCCGCAGAACTGACCAAAGTCAAACTTTTTTTTTTTTTAAATGTTTCCAATGAAACTGATAGGTTTTTATACGTGCACTTAGCACTCCAAATTTAATGGAAATCGTTATAGTCGTTTTCAACGAATATTCTAAGAAACTCAAAAACTTATTCTCTAAAGTCCGGACATCCTTTCAAACGATTTTCTTCAAATTTGAAACTCTACCAGTTCCTCTAATGTAAATTAATATTATATAGGTAGTAGAACCATATATTACACCGGACGTAGAACTTTAGAAGAAAGCTTAATGCTTATTGTCCCGGAACCCCCCTCAAAAAATCAATTTCCCTGGGAATTGTTCCAAACTAAACTGATTAGCTGTTATGTAAGTAGATAATACAAGATGTTTAAAGTAAATTAGAGCTGTTTTCGAGAAAATCACGAAAATTATGAAGAAATTCTAACATTGGCTGGCAAAAAGGGTACACACAGGTAGAAGACTACCGTTACAACAGTGTTTATGAACTTGGTTAGCATTGTCTTTGCCCCTTCTCAAAGGGGAGGATTTGAACTATGAAGAGAAGGCATTCTTTCAGATAGTCTGTATTAGACACTGAACAAGAACACTTGTCTTTCGCACTCTTAGCATCAGTGCGGCAGTCATAAGTTAAAACATAAGAGTCTAGTTTCAGTATATTAATAAGCATATTGTAACAGCAACCAAAGAAAAGCTCAGCAAAGAGAAGGGAAACAAAACCCAAAACCACTCTCTCAGACTGGAGTGGGAGAAGCTGTATAAATATAGCAACGGACAGTCCATAAAAACACAGTTGAAATCAGTTCAGTACATCCAATCGCTACGTGTCATTCTCCAGTCTGTGTCTATTTATTAATATATTAGTTAACCAGTGTTAACCAAGTCTTCTTCTTATATCATCAACCAGACCTAAATTCTCTCCATCTAACACATCCATTATAATATTGCTGTGTTATCGAAAAGTATTCAAATCTCTTTAAAGAATATATTTTTTAAGTAATCTACCAGTGTTTTCTTGAACATTTCTTATTACTTCTCTTCTCTTTGAACATACATAAAAACCCTTACAAAACCGCTCGTGCTACACGCTACTACATTACAACACACACCAAAAACATTTCATCTCTACAGCTCACTGTCCGTTGATGGACAGTGTTGTCTATAACAAGTGAACACTGTCCGGAGGTCGGCAGTGCACTGAAAGGCTCCGGGCACCAAAGACCATAGATGTTGACGCGCCTTAAATTAAAAAAAAATATATATATATATATATATATCTGAGCGGACTTGTGTGGAGCGCCCTCTATCAAAACCAACAGAACTTGTGCAGTTTAAATTTAAACCCAACTGAGAAAGACCATCATTTCCCAGCAAAATGTTTCACACAAAATTGATAGGTATTTATGTGTGTAAACAGAATCGATATTTATGCACGTAGATGAGAAAAAGTTTAAAGGAAATCGCGAAAAAATAGAAACACCAACAATAAAATTGCATTTACAGTTCATAGATTTTGGCCAAAACCTTCCGAGTCTGTTGCGGAGAATATGTTTCGAATAAAAGTGATAGGTATTTATGAGTGTGTAGATAGTATATGAAGTTTGAAGAAAATCGTTGAAGCATTTCTATTTCGTAAAAAAATACGGAAAACATTCAGTAAAATCGCACTTCCTATTGAAGGACTTTTGTCCGAAAGCTTCGTATTAGATGAGGAGGTAGTACCTATGCGGAATACCCAGCTTGAGCTTCCTGTGACTTTTCGTTTGTGAAATATTCTATGTACATAGACATAGGCAGAGACCCCCCTCCCACACATACACGCGACTATTCGCAAAAAAAAATTATTTCGTATACAAGGGACCCCAAAACATGTATTTCCAGTGAATGCTCAATTTCGAAAATTTGGAACGATCGTAATACTTCCTCTTACTAGGAGTGAGAGACAGTAGAAAGAACACACGCTCAGGAGTAATTACGGCCCTTCCTTTGGAAGCTTGTGTAAACAAACTGAGAATTCATTTTATAAGAAGAAAAAAAAAAACAATACATTTCTATGATAAATATTTCTTAAATAATCCAGTTAAACAATTAAATTAAAGTATCTTTTATAAATAAATAATACATATATTACATTTTAAACAGTATCCGGTATAAAATAAAATATATATAATAAATATAAATAAAATATATATAATAAATATAAATAAAATAAAAAAAATTAAATTTATTTTAAACTGAAACAAATTATTATATATTTTGTTAAATCAACCTAAATCTGACATGGAAGGTTTTGTCTATCAGGGGGAATTAGTAATTTCAGAGTTTATATATATTACTTTTAAATTTATCTATATTTATCATTACATTAAATAAATAATTTTTAATTAATTTTTAATGCAGGAAAAAAATATTATTATAAAATCGTCCAACATTTATTTTCAATTTGTTAAATTAAAAAGTTGTTTTTTCTTTAAATCTGTTTTGAAATTTAAAAATTATTTTGTCTAGATCACAAATACTTGATGAGGATTAGTGTACAGCTTTTTTTTTGTGCACTTACAGCAAAAAATTGCAGGAAGCTTAAACTTAAATATCGTTTGAGGATCCAAAATATTTCTTTAATAACATCATTTAATGATTATCTTTAAAGATGTCATTTATAATAACCATAAACACTCCTCCTTCCACGCAACATATGTATATATACACACAGAGCTTGATTTTTTTTTTACGGAAGGTTATGTGGTAAATAGGCAGCATGTTAGATCAATCCCAGATATTGTCCAATATTGCAGACCTAACCACATTTTCAACATAGCTGGAGGCTTCTTTGCAAAGAAAATGCACTTAGGCTACCCATTTTGTCCTACTGGTGAACAGACAGACTAACTTTAAAGAAAATCGTTGAAAGCCAGTATTGTGACGCAAACTAAAAAAAAAAAGAAAAGGCATACGCGGAGTATACTGGCAAGAGAAACTAGAAACAGGAAGAATTTTTATTAAAAAGTAATATTCTTCTCTAGTTTTTATTGTTTCCTTTAAAATTTGCTGATCGTTATTTCCTGTATGTGCAATGGTTTTGAACCTTCGATATAAGTAACATTGATTTATTGTTGCTACTGTGTTGCATTTCTAGGTTTTTGTTCGTAAAAATCAACAGCTGTAAAAAACCAAGTGACGTCTTTGTTTCCACTTAAATTTCTGCTGGGTACTGTAATTCCATAAAGTATAACTCTAGTAGTTACATCACTGACATAAAATAAGATGTAGTAACATTTTTATAAAATATCTCTTGTAGTTCATTTCTTAGTAAGTTGAACAAAAAAACAAAAACAAAAAAAATTAAAAGGCTGTTGTTTTCTGAGGAAATTTAATAAATTACTTTATTTTATCCAATTTTAATAATAATTTATTTAAACTTCAAATTATATTCATTTGTCCTAACACAATATAAAGAGATGGTGAGGGAGGAGGGAACAAGCACCTTCCCAGACAAGTAGTAAAAGTGATTATATTGTAGCCCAGAGGAGAGTACCAATAACATTGAACCAAAACTAAAAAACATTTTAAAAGTTACGCAAAACTATCTAAAAATCATTCTTCAGAAAAATGTTTCAAATAAAAGATAGATTTTTTTTTAATCTATAAAACGAAGATTCAAAGTTTAATGTTAACTGTTATAGTCGTTTTTGGAGAACAAAAAAATACTTCTTTAAAGAAGCATTTCCGGTTTACCGATTTTCTTCAAATTTGGAATAGTACCTTTTAATACTGAAAAGGTAGTGCTTTTCGTAGAAATGTAGGCAGCAATATTTGCAGAGCTGGTCCAGGGAATCTTGACTCTAGAGATATCAGAAAATGCCATGATGATAACTGAGGAATGAGGTGCAAACGTGCCACTACTGTGGAAACCTGTACGCTGCAGCCTGTACGGAACTGTACATGCTGGCAAGACGGGAGCATATGGCCTCCGCATGCAGCACTTTTGGCCTCCGCATGCGAAAGGGAGATAAAGGCCAATGTGATGGAGTATATGGATGGGATATTAAGCAACAAGCTGAAGGAAAGCTAAAGGGAAGTATTGCTGAAGCGAGACGACCGATTAGCCTGTCAATTCGTCGAGAGCTGAATAAGCCTTCTGAGCCAACTACATCGCACAGGCATCGCAACCTCACCGCTCTATGCCAATCATCAGTTAAAAAGGCTCAGCATCTCGTCGTTTGCGTTGCTATGAAAGAAACTAGAAGAGGCATAATTATTCATTAGTTTCCGAGACCAACTACATTTTAATCTTCTGAGAGGATTATCAGGGAAAGCGAGCGAGCGAGAGGACAGTCTTTGGATAATAGAGTTAGGACGGGCAGACGTGGAATCATGGAATTTTTTATAAGGGTGGATAAAAAGGAATTTTATGGTCAGTGTGGAGGGTGGTTAGATTGGAGATATACATAGTAAGAAGCACTGGTGATTTATCTGAACCTCAAACCATGTAAGTTCATAGGGGTTTTATGATAGTGTTATTTCTATCTATAGCACTTAATGCAAAAGTACAGAATGTTAATATTATTTCGTATATGTAGTTTACCACTAAACTACTATTTCAGTGCTGTCCTCTAACCGGTGGTGGTAAGGGGAGACAGAATTAAATTTATATTGCATGTCCAATTGCTACTTGTAAATATAGAATTTTCCGTTTTTGTTAAGTTTGACACAATGAAAATGTGCTGATTCGACGACATATCTACATATCTTCATCCAACGCTTGTTGCGAAAGGGGAACAATTAAACACCGTTTTTCTACTATAGCCGTTCACGACGTACAACTTGGAAGGGGTAGTTTTAGGCATTGCCCCTCTAGTGTCTCTGTTTTACAACCTTCTACTCACGCAATACAACCACTTACGCAGTCTCATCCTGAATGCTGAATTTTTACCATGGTCAAATGTCATTACCCTCTTTAAACAACCACGTCCAAATACACACAGACTACCACCACAACAACAAAAAAAAAAATTGAAAAAAAAGATAATCCAAGAAATATGAATTTTATCTTTAGATTAATTAAAGTAATTATTAATAGATAATGAAATTCAAACAAGACAATAGTAGAGAGAGAGAGAGAGAGATAGGAGAAAAGCAATTTATTATATATTTAAATAGGATAGTTAACTTATTAGAGTTTATATAAGCAATCCCCAACTAATATCCAACAATAACTAGCAATTTATATGTAAATAACTTTTACACACTGAATACTACCGTTGTTTTTATTTTTATTAATATAATCTAAAAAAAATCTTAATCACTAAGTAACACCATACAATAGTGGATTTAATAATAAAAAAATAAAAAAAATAAAACTTTGACGGGAAAAAAATGTAAATTAAGTTTTTAGCATTTAATTCAAAAGTGTAGAATGTTAATTATTATTTCATATATATGAAGTTTGAAGTAAACAAATTAAAATTTGTTAGTAAAGTTTGTTCAACGTTCATTGTTTAATTAACGTGGCAATTGTTTTTGTTGAATTGTGACAAAAAAAAAAAAATCTGGTGGAAAATATTGACACACCTTTCTCTCACTGCGATTTAATTCAATTATAAAATTGATAGATTTTCTTTAAACTTTTATATATGTCCTAAAATAAATATATAGAGAGAGAGGTGCTGCTATTGCTTCCCGAAGTAGATAGATAGTAATTGGTATGATTATATTGTAAGTCAGAAGACACAGCCAATAGCATTAAACAAACAGTTACAGATTATTCAGAAATGGCTAAATAAAGAAAATCATTGTAGCCGTTTCATGAGAAAATTTTCTTTAAAAATTTCAAAAAGCTGTCGTCTAAAATCATACTTCCGACTAACCAATTTATATCAAATTTGTAAATCTAGCTATGCTTCTAATGCATATGAATATTATACAAGAAGTAGAACCATAAATTAAATTGAAGCGGTACTTTAGAATAAAGCTTAACTTGCTACTCCCCTCCCATACACGAAAGTTTCCACTCCAAAGATCAACTTATCTGGAAATTCTAATAAAAGTGATAAAATTTATCTTTTTCGAAAAAAATCGCAAAAACTGGAAAAAAAATTTTTTTTTGTCAAGTCGTACGAGGAAAAATGAAATCGTGGCCGATCCTCGTGGCGTTAATCGTGGCTCCTGGATAATTCAGTGTAGTGGAATCAGGTGTATCGTATTGGATGTATCGGATGATCAGATCCCACCGCTGCCACCAGATGTAGTGGAATCAATTGTCGTGATTCCTGAGGCATGAAGTTAGATGTCTTGAAGAGGGATTTATTAGGCGGAAGTTACTTTAGAGAGTTATTGCTTGAATTACTAACACTGAATTTATAAAAATAGAATATATTTTAACAATAATTTGAATAAGCCTAATGTTAACTACAATTAATATGATTTGATAAAAGTAAATAAATAATTTTAAGAGTTAAATAACAAATAATTTAAAATGATTATAATAAATAAACTAATATGCACAACTATGAAAATAATTATAAGTTAAACCTTGTATAGGGACGCGCTCGGAACTCAAGTGTAACTGCTGCTGTAAAATGATACTGATATAGTAATCCCCTCCTCCAGTGGAGCAAAGTTTATATTAGTCTTACTCACACACTGTAGTAACATCTCTAGTACATCTCTAGTAGCGTGCGACCTTGTGCGACCTTGGTTAGGTCGGTGACCAGTGATTTAGGTCAGTGGCCAGATTTGGTCGCCCATCAATGATTTTCAAAGACCAGGAGGCTTCTGTTCAATAAACAGGGTTTTATCGGTGCTTGTCTTTGATACCCTTGTATTGAAAAGGCAGCGGCCGGCTGTGGGGCCACTAGGTATAAATTATTCTTTCCTCTTGTTATATTTTGTGAAGGCTTTGACATTGTTATGTCATACATCAGTATAAGCGTTGTAGCTGCTATTTCCCTTGGAACTAGACAATATAGGGCATAATATTTTATTCTCCTTTTTTTTTTTTTTTTTAAATCTTAAACTTTGACCATTTTTATCATGAACAAGAATTCCATGTCCTTATATGCAATTCAATTCCCCCCCAACTAGAAAATGATGACTCAAAAAAAACGTTTTAAAACGAATGGCCTTGTTAAATGTCAAAATAAAGTTACACAGTTGTATCATAAATGGTGATAAATAAACATAGAAACTGAGTCACATATAAGGCTGTATTCAAATTTCATACGATATAATCTAGTATTAGCATAAGTAGACCTATAAATATTCAAAATTGCAAATCATTAAGAACACAAGGAAGTTCTAATACGTTACATGATGTCATTTTTGTTGCTGAGAACATTTTATACAAATACATTAACTAAAAAAAAAAAAAAAAAAAAAAAATCTGATGTGAAACACTCACATGACTTTCTCAGACTCCAATTAATAGAATAAAATTAACAAATTTTTTATTTAAATTGCAATAATTGGAATCGTTTATTTGGGGTTACCAAAAAAGTAGTAAGGATTAAAGATATATATCTGGCCTGTGTGCCAACAACTCTGACCCAAACACTAGTGGCGGCAGTTTAAATTTCAACTTAACTCACACGGGTTCCCATAGAACCTTTCAAAAATGAATTTTCCCGGAAAAATGTTTTCAAATTAAAATGATACTGTTAGGGTGTGCCCACACTTGTGCGCTTTCCTCTTCCTCTTCAACTTGCGCTTCCTCTTTCCATTTCAACATGCGTTGCGCATGCCTTTCGAGCATTCAATTTGTTGTCCACACTTCATCCGTTCAGTGTGTATATTTATGGATTCAGAAGGCGGCATTAGCTGTTTGTGCAGGTTACCTGTTTTTGATAAGTGCACGAAAAAGAAAAATGCAGCGAGCCCTCATCTTATGAAACCATTTGCAACTGACCTTAATAAAGGCTCGCTGAAAAGAGTATTTAATTACAGGCTATCGAGAGCAAGGAGAATCGTTGAAAACGCTTTTGGATTGATGGCGCCAGCGTTCAGAATCATTCGTAAGCCTATACAAATTACAGTGATTGGGACTGTAGTTGATATAGTGTGAACTTGACTTCTGCTTCATAATTTTCTACGGACGCAGCCGGATGCAGCAAGACAGTATTGACTCCTGGAAGTTTTGATCACGAGGATGAAAGCACTGGTGAAGTTATTTAAGGCACATGGAGAGAAGTTGCTTCCAGAGATAATGGTATGAGAGCTCGACAAAACAACAAGTACCACGGAACAAACATCACTTCTCGCACTTTTGTTGGCGTATAATTTTGAATTTACATCCCACAAAACTGTTATAAGACGATAATCTTCTATAAAATCAAGTGTATCTTGATTACAGACATAATCAGAAATCTGCTGTGGAGATATTATTAATTAATAATAATAGTTGAATAACATTATTACTAATAAAATTATTATTAAAATAATAATTAAATAATATTTAAAATTAATTACATAATATATAGCCTAGAAAAATAACACACAACACGTAGCGAGATCAACAAGATGCATAGAATGTTGAACGAAAATGCAAGTAGTTGGATCACGTGCGCTGTGGCTGCGTCATGAAAATAAAGGCCCATTCAACTTCCATGAGGTATGCAATAACGCATGCCTCTCGTTCATCACACCGTGCGCTATGACGCATGCCTCTCTTGAAAGAAAAGTTGCACCAGTGAGGACATACCCTTATATCTGTGCTGTTGGCATTCCAAGTTTTGAAGAAAATCGTTACAGTAATTTTCGAGAAAATTTAAAAAAAAAACGTTTTTTAATCACTTATTCTGTGGTAGTGGCACTTCCGGTATTCAGATTTTCTTCAAACTTAGAATTATAGCAATGCTTCTAATATCTATTAATATTGTATAGATGTTAGAGCTATACATCTTAATGGGGTCGGACTTTATTAGAAAGTTAAGTGGCTATGTTCCCCCCAAAAATCACTGTTTCAAGGAAAAGTTTAACTCAAAAATTTTTGTAGTTATTTATGTGGGTAGATAATATAGGAAATTTAAAGAAAATCGTTGGAGCCATCTTTGAGAAAACCGCGAAAAACTGGAAAAAAAAAAAAAATCCAGTAAATGAAGTACAGTTTGATAGATTTTGCCCGAAACCTACATTATCAGATGCGATGGTAGTACACCTAAACGAATTATCAACTTTGAGATATGTTGTTTAAACACATATACAGAATATTCGCTAATAACATTTTTTGCGTATTCACAAGACCTCAAAACATCTATTTCCGGTGAAAACTCAATTTCGAAAATTTGATACGATGACGAGATGACTTCCACTATGGTAATAAAGAGACAGTAAAACTACCCCCCTTCCCAAATACAACACTTTCACTCATGGCAGTTAATGCAATAATAAAATTGACAAAATGTGTACAATAGGCATTCTTACTAAAAGCTATGTTATCTGAAGATAAACATTAGGGATAAATAATTAGGTTAACATACATAGGAGGCATTGCTGGATTGTGATCACACTGTAATCCCGAAAGACTATACCCTTATGAAATCCCATTTCTTTTTCCAATTACCCAAGAATTCATTAAAATCAATTTTTCTGCAAAATTGTATTAAAATAAAAGTTGATCGGCAAACTGTGACTAAGGAAATCTTTCAGTGAAAATTAAAAAGGGCTTTCCAAATTTTTCAAAAGAATACACGGGTTTTTTCGAAAACTTAAATCTTTTTTTTGACAATTAAAAAACAGATAGGTATATATTGGTGGAATTCAGATATTAACAATATTTACCATGGAAAATACAATACATACATAACAAAAACAAAAAAGAGAACAAACACAAAGTTAACAAAGTAGTGAAGGAATGAAGCAGGAGATTGGTGGGGAACCAATCAACAAGATAATGGGCCAATCACAAGATAAGTAAACTGATTCCAGTTGAAGTAATAGATTGAGAATGCCAAGTTTGAGCTTTCTGTGATTTAACGTTTCTGAGATATTTCGTTCAATCACATTTAAATTCACTTTCTCTCTATGACCGCGTTAAGAAAGTAAAAACTTGAAGGCGGATTTTTTTAAATGATTGAACATTAATTCAGTATTATTAAACTCTTAACTTCAGTACATAATAGAACACATTTGTTCTATTCTGATGTTTCCGTTCTTGTGTTTATTAACCTCAAATAGATCAATAAATAAACTTTGAATATATAAAATTAAGTTTGCTTAAATCAGTCAATCTATTCTGGAATCAAACTTTCAAAGACATATGTTATAAATAAATGAATAAATAAATAAACCTAAGGCGTAAAAACCCGATATATTTCAAATCTTGTATGGTTTCTACAATATTGTAGGCGCTGTCTCCTGCTTGGATAAGTATTTATTCCCCACATCACCTCTATATTTAATGTTAGGACAAATGAGTAAAATTTGAAGCTTAAAGAAAGTTTGACATTCCATATATATATATAATTGCATTCACAGAAGTAAGGTAAAGACGTGTGAAATGTTCCACGCCAGATTTTTTCCCTTCAATTCTGGCGATTGGAGAAGAAAACGTAATTTGATGATTACAGATCATGCTATTACTAGCATGATCTCATTTTGTCCTTGTAAATCTCAAAAACTCAAGGTTAATGCCTGTGGACATGCTTGTGTTCCGTCCACCCCCCACCCCCCATATATTCATGAATATATATGCAACAATTTAAAATTTCATGAAAAGTCTGAAAATTATAGAAAATTTTGCTGTTTCCGTTGCATCAATTAAACTAATTTTCTGATAGAATCTTGTTCTTTAAAAAAATAAATATTTTAATAAATTATGGACATATATGTTCCTTAGCCTTAACTGTTATATTCATTAATTTCAATCACGGCCAAGTGAAAGTAACCACCTTAATAGTTATATGATAATAGTAGTAAATCTGTCCTAGAGCAATTAGGTCAAGTAAAACAAACCCTAATATTATTATTAAAACTACTAATTTATTGTTTCTCTGAATATTCAATATAATACGAATATTGCATTGAATGATAATCTTTTGATCAGAACAGATGGGGGGGGTGAAGTTGTTCGCGAGCAAGATTGTTCTCACGTGCCCCCTGGATATCCAACTAAAGAACCACATCAATAGCCAGCGCAACCTAGTTCTTTTAAGTTTGGCCGCACGACGCAGAATGGCTGAATATAGCCAAAATCATGGCGTAGGAAAAAAATAATCAGATCTATGCTTTGGGCGTTAAACCGTAGATGGATTTAATGGCGCCGGGTCGATTTTGAAAGCTAGCAATCTCATGCTGTGTTTTTGTTTTTAGAGTTTTTAAAATATAAAAAAAATGTTGACATTAACATTAGACAGAGTGTCTATATTTTCACTGTAACCGTCTAGCTTGCTTCCTTTTTTTTTTAAATTTTAGGCGCGTCAACATCTATAGTCATTAGCGCCTGAGCCTTCTCAGTGCACTGCCGGCCTCCGGACAGTGTTCTCTTGTTACAGACACTGTCCATCACCGGACAGTGAGCTTCTAGGAAGAAGAAATCTAAGGGTAGCACAGCTGGACTCGAACCCGGGTCCTCCGCGTGGGAGTCCAATACGCTAACCACTTAGCTAATTCCTTTCCTTTGCTTCATTTTTACTTTCATTTACTCGGGAAAACGTTTGCGAAAACGAGCTGCGACTACTCTATAAACTCCTAGTAAGAGAAAGTTTTAGGATCATGCCAGATTCGAAGACATGATATCAGATACGAAGTTTCGGGCAAAATCAATCAACGAAAGTTCCTCTTTACTGAATGTTATTTTTTCCAGTTTACCTTGATTTTTCTGGATAACTGCTCCAACTATTTTCTTTAAACTTCGTGTTGCTGTGCTTGGGTTTGCAGAGCTGCAAAGCATCAGAAATATTGTCCTTGATAGCCTGCTTCCTTTTCGTGGTCATCGACCGGTTTCGAGCGTTCGCCCATCATCGGGATGTTTTGTCAGAATAGTGTGATAACATACACTTGCACAGAGCAAATTTATGTTATCTCACTGACTTGACAAAACATCCTGACGATGAGCGAACGCCCGAAACCGGTCGATGACCACGAAAAGAAGCAGGTTATCACGGAAAATATCTCTGATGTTCTGATTCATATACTATCTACACACATAAATACCTATCACTTTTATTTCAAACGTTTTCCCGAGAATATTAATTTTTTGAGGGTTCTGGGGGGGGAACAGTAGCGTTATGCTTTCTTTTAAATTACTATTTCAATATAATATATATGTACATATAACTATATAATATTAATACAAATTAGAAATATTGATGGAATTCCAAATTTGAAAAAAATCGGTTAACCTGAAGTGGAATTTTACCGAAAAGGGTTTTTGAGTTTTTTGAAATTTTCTCGAAAACGGTTAAAAAGATTTTTCTTTAAACTTGGCATGTTTGCTGCATAGATAAAACAGTATCACTTTTATTTGAAAAACAGTTTTATGAAAAAAAGTAGTGGAGTATTGGGAGTCTGTCAGTTAATTTAAATTAAATTTGTACAAGCTTTTTTTATTTCAACATAGAGCGCTCCGCATAAGGCCGCTCATGTATGTGCGTAAAATTCCCAACAAGTTTATTACCTGCCCAGTTAAACATTGTAACATCGCAATTATAAAGAAAATTTCTCGATTAAATTGTATTAATTAGATTTTGAAAAAGTCTTATGACTGTTTTGCATCACATTTTTTTTTTATTAGATATAACCGGCTTCGGAATTTCATCCATCGTCAGAATCTCCTGAATCATCAAATTCATGTAATAACGTGGACTTTTACTTTAATATAAGTCTCTACATGAATTCGATTAACCGGAACCCTATCTATCTATGGAAGAAAAGCGGAATTCGGTCAGAATTAATGAAAAAATAAGCTTTCTATGACGGATAAAACCCCAGATATTCTCATTTTATTTTCGGACATCTTCATTATAATTCTAATCCCTCTTGGATAAAAAGCATGAAACTGTTTTGAAAGCAAGCAAAATAATAATACATATACATAAAAGAGCAAGGCTATGTTGTTATAGAAAATTGGAAAACTCTTAAAAGTGCTTTAATGAAGAGGAATAAAAGACTTGAAAACACAATGAACAACATTATCATGTCGAACCGTTAAACAATTTAAGGATGACAAATAAAACGTATCAATTCTGGAGGCTATTAAATGAATTCTAAATAAACGACCCAAAGATAATGAAGATAGTCTTTTTAATTAAAAAAAAACAACAAAAAACAACCCTTTTGTTACAAAATATTATGTTATAATTTATATTTGAAATCTGCTCGTTAATAACGTCGAATCCCAAGAGATAAAATAATGAGGAAAGAGTAATAATCCATAAAAATACAAGATAATGTTGATTTAATAATGAAGACCTCAGAAGGGGTTTAAATTTATTACAAATATTATTAATAATTTATAAAACTATAGTATTTATGGTGTTATTTTGTGAGAAAAATGGCAAAAGCTGGGTTAAAGAAACAAAAATGAAGCAAATAAAAAATCTAATGTCTGAACCTGCTGGAAGGAAAATTGAACCTAGGCAATAGTAGTTTTGTAGAAGTGGAGAATGGGCACTATTATGTTGAATATTTAAAATTGTTTTGGTGAGGTTAAGTTGGAAATAGTGGGATGAAGAAATAGTAACAATTTGTCTTCAGCGGCTATTACTGGTATGGGTTGGTGGGGGTACCTTCTTGGAGTAGATTGGCAAGGTAATGTAGGTTAGGTTTGGTTAAACTTGTTCGAATGGCCTATTTGTAGTGCATGTATAAGTGGGTAAAGACAAGAAACAGCAATATAACACATGCAATGTACCAATGTATACCAATATATGTATGTACATAGACAATGTAACAAAGTAATGTATTGCCAAGTGTTTATGTCATAGTGTATGTAACACAATGCGAAATAATTTTCTCTTTTGTTGTAATGTCGTAGTCACATGTTAGGTTGACGACATTACCTTTTCATTCATGTCTCTCTCTCTCTCCCACTAAAGCATTTCTCTTTCTCTAAGGACACAAAAAAAAAATTTCCAGTAAGGAAACGGTAAACTTGGCAATATTTTTTTAATTCACAAAATATGTGGTAGAATTGATGTTTCTTATTAATAAAAATGTCTTCAAAACGTTTCTTAGCCGACGGGTTAGATTTGATAGAGTAGAGAGAGCTGGTGGTGCTATGATATATAAATTCACTGCTACCTAGAAGATCAATCTCTTGTAGTTTGGATGTCCATGAATATAGACGTCAATTAACTGTAATTGTAAATGTACGTGTGAGTGGATGATGATAAGTTGAAATAAAATTTATCAATTAGAATTACGACAGTTTCTCGTTTGAGAGATTCACAATATATTTTCTAAATAAAATAAAATCTTGTGAAAAAAATTCGGACGATTTTCTTTTTATTCCTATTAATACGATTCCATTAAAAAAATTAAAAAAATCTTAAAAATTGCAATGTTGTCAAAAGTTTAGATGGATTGGCTATAAAGAAAGGAAGATAGAGATTATATTGAGGGGCCCAGAGTGCATATTGTGGGCGTCCTTAGTTTCAAGACCCATGTATTATGTACAATATTGATATTAGTAACACCATATATTGCACTGTAGTAGTACTTTAAAGGAAAACATAACGCTATACTTCTCTCAGAACCACGGAAAAATCAATTTTCTCAGGAAAATATTTGAAACAAAAGTGATAGGTATTTATAATATATATGTAGATAGTAATACGAGTTTACAGAAAATCATTACAAAAAATCAAGAAAGCCGTTATCGAGAAAATTGCGTAGACTTGAAACAAAATGAGTAAAGTTACGCTTTCGGTTGATGCGTAAGAACCGGATACCGGAAACCTAGGTATCAGTTGCAGTGGTTAGAGCTTCCTGCGATTTTTCATTTTTTAGTGTGATTTGTTGTTGATACACACACAGACATATATATATATATAGACTTCCGGTGGAAACGTAATTTCGAAAGTTTAACAAGATCGCAACACTTCCTCTTACCAGTGAGTAAGAAATAGTAAAAACGTTAATTTCCTGTATAATCTTGATAAATAACAAGATAATACCATTAATAATAATTAAACATGTAAAAAAAAAAGGGAGAATTATGTTAAAAAAAAAAACAAACAGAATATATGTATATATACACACAAATATACAGACACATAAAACAAAAATACACACACACATATACCTATATATATGTAATATAAAAATACCGCATTCATTTTAGTAAAGCTTGGGAATATAATATAACCGACACTGGAACGGATATAATGAATATGCCCGCAGTGACTAGACGACTAGGGATGAGTATATGGAGAGTTTGGGTAAATGGAGTATATACATTTTATCAATGGAAGGGGGTTGAGAGAGAGAGGGCGAGAGAGATGAAGGCAAACAGAAAGACCAACCCGCAGAAAGAGTAGTGAGATAGATAGAGTGGAAGTAGTAAGTGGTGGAGTTTGTAAAAGAGAAATGGATTTGTCCAAGGAAATTGTGAGTTACATATTCTGCATATTATATATATATATAATATATATATAGTGTAGGAAAAATAAAATAGCTACATTAACAGGATGTACATATATCCTCGCTTCCTCTTTAAAGTATGGATCTAATTTTTTATAAAATGCTTTTCTGCTGTACTAAAAAGTACCACATTACATTGGGATTATATTAATAAATAATATATTAAAATTTATTTATAATAATAATTATTATTATTACTAAATTACACATATTTATAAGACTGCAAAATAATCCGACGTTTTGAATATTACATTGTAAACAATTAAGACACTATATTTTTTTTCAATTGAGAAAGTTGTTAGTAAATCAACTGTTCACGGTACTGAAACTGGTTAGAAAGTGAATTTAGAGTTTAAAACATGTTTTTTTAGCGAATAATTTGTGTTGGAGTGGATTGTGAACAAAATATATCACAATTGAAAAATCGTTAGTATCTCAAATTTAGTATTCCAATTTAGGTATAACCACCGCATCTGACACGAACGTTTTGGGCAAAATCTATCTATCTACCGGAAGTACGATTTTACTGAATGTTTGTTTTTTAGTTTTTCGCTATTTTATGCGAAAACGGGTCTAATGATTTTGTTTAAACTTCGTATACAATTTACATATAAGTACCTATCACTATTTATCATTATTTGTCATCATTATTTAATAAGCTTACCTCTAAAATTATCACTTCAGTACAATATATATTTTCGCTACCTATATGCTATTAATATACATTAGAAATATTTCTAGAATTTCAAATTTAAAGAATCGGTAAACCGGGAATGCGATTTTACTGAAGAGGCTATGGAGTTGTTCGAATTTTCTCGAAAACTGTTACAACGATTTCCTTCAACTTTGGAATATTAACTGCACCTTTGGAATAAACCTATCACTTTTATTTGTAACATTTTTCTGAAAAAGTTGAGGTAGTTGAGGAATCTGAGGCGTTAAAATTTGATGAAAACTCAATTTCGAAAATTTGGCATCATCGCAATACTTTCTCTTACCAAGAGGAGTAAGAGAAAGTAAAAATCAAGGAAAGTGTATAAAATGTATAGTTGATATGCAACACACATGGGTAATGCGGTTTTAGTATAACTGCTTATAGTGTTAGATAAAGAAGGCACTAAGGACATAGAAAACTTATTTAATCAATATTAATTTTCACACTGCGTGAAGATTAAGTCATTAAAGTTATAAGTTTTTCCGACATTGTGTAGTGGCGGGAAAAGCAGAGGAGTAATTTCCTTGAACCTAGCTGTTATATTCACTGAATATAATCGTCAAACATTTTAAGAAATGTGATATTTGTGAGAAGGTTCACATTCTGATAACCAGCTGTAGTTTAGTGATAACAACGCCTTGTAGTACAGAACAATTTACAATTGGTTAGTCTGCTTATTAGAAAGACAAGCAATAGACAATTAATTGAAAAAAATCTGGTGTGAAACACTCACACAACTTTCTCTTACTCCAGTTTTCATAAATTTACCTAATTGACAAATTTTATAGATTGTGTACCAAATTTGATGAAATTCCTTGGAGTTCGTTGAAAACTGAATAAAATGTTCAGTAAAAGCAACACTTCCGGGTTTACTAATTTTCTTGAAACTCGGAATTTTGGACATGTATTTATTTCTAATTAAGTTTGTTTGGATGACAGAATTGTATAGTAAACTGAAATAGTACTTTAGAGGAAAACCTAACCCCACCCCACCCCCAAAAGTGCCCTTAAATGAATTTTCCAGAGAAATGTTTTAAATAAAAGTTGTAGACCTTTGTATGTGTAGTTGATATACCAAGTTTGAAGAAAATCTTTGGAGGCATTTTTGAGAAAATTGCAAGAAAATAAAATACCAGAAAACTGAAAAATACTTTTCAGTAAACACGCATTTCCCATCGTCTGTTTTTCTTCAAACTCGGAATTTCAACAATATATTTAATTCTAATTAATATTATTTAGATGATAGAATTGTGTAATAAACTGAAATAGCACTTTAGAGGACAACCTACCTACTCCCTCTCTTAAAGTGCCCCTAAATGCATTTTCCCGGAGAAGTATTTCAAATAAAAATTGTAGATCTTTGTATTTGTAGATATACCTAGTTTATAGAAAATTGTTGAAGCCATTTTTGAGAAAATTGCAAAAAAGTGAAAAAAACTATTCAGTAAAATGGTACTTCCGGTTGAGGAATTTTAACCGCTGAACTACTGTCAGATCCCATGGTGATACCCTAACGGAGTATCATGTTTGAACTTTCTTTGATTTTTCGTTTGCTGTTCACACATCCACACACACACACACACACACACACACAGACCAGTTTCTAAAAACCACTTTTTTGGACTCAGGGGACCTCAAAATGGATATTTCTGGTGAAAACTCGATATCGAAAATTTGGCACGATTACAATACTTCCTCTTACTAAGAGTAAGAGAAAGTAAAAATGTTAAAATAGTATACAGGTCTTACATCTATTTGAAAAAAACTGGGAGGTTATATTTGATCTCCTTAGGTTTCGGCGGCCATGTTATAGAAAAACACTTGCGTTTCTATAAAAATCTCACTGAGTTGAGACCGCGACAGTGGTTTGCTAGAAATCGTGTTTCACCCATATTGTCACAAACTTTTTCAGGTTCGTTACATCTTGAAAGCTAATGGAGCAATAAACCTTGGTAGAAAAGGGGTGTGAACACTTCCTCCGCCATCTTGGGAAAAATACATAGGCAAGGCTAAAAGATTAATCACCACACGCCTTAAAGAGCATATTTGCCGTGTAAGGTGTAACCAAACGGAGAAGTCTTCCACGCAGAACATATACGCCACAGAACAATAAAATGCTACCAAACAAAGTTAATTAGAAATTAATAGACTGCCAAATTCCAAGTTTCAAGAAAATGGATAAAACCGGAAGTGTATTTTTACTGAATAGTTTTTTCAGTTTTCGCGATTTTCTCCATAAAATAATCATCGAAATTCATTAAATTAGGGTATACTAATATAAAATTTGTCAATTTCAATTTTGAAACTGCTGTGAGTGTTTCACATCAGATTTTTTTTTTTTTTTACTGTTCTTTAGTTCTTAATTAAATATTAGTGTTTTTATTGAAGACAAATTACATTAGTGTAAACCAGAAAATAGTACATGTTATTCTATTTTACACATCATGTATTACACGAGTTGTTGAATTGAAGCATGCCATTCTCACACTGCTGAGACTTTCGTTGAGACAGCCGAAAGGAAGAAGGACTTGTATAGGACAAGTGGTGGGTTAAGGGAGAACGCTTTAAAAGGAAACGGTCTACTATATTGTGCAGGCGGTGTGTATTTGTGTAAGTCCTTAGTAAAAAGGAAACGCCATTACTCATAAAGGATGACAGTCAAGGCTAGTGGTTTTATATGAGAAGAGGGGGGAGGGGGTAGCCTCGCACACAAACAAGTTACACCAGTCCTTTTACTAGATGGCATTGCTGGTTTTAGCATTTACAATGGGAAAAGAGTAAAAATACAACTATGGGGTTATAAATAAACCAGAAATTACTACATTAAATGTACAGTTTTATAATAGAATTAGAGAAAAAAAGGAAAAATCTTTTGTGAAATATACAACTTTCTCATAATTATTACAATTCTATTCAATCCTAGATCTCAGGGGTAAAGTAGTACTTAGACCATTGTACCTCAAGGGCCCATTGTTCCCCGAATACATCTTACACCAGCCCTGTGACGTTAATGAATAAAGTGCCAGAATGGCCTACAGATGGAAGAGATAAAACCGTAAAGAGTTATGACAACACCACCAATGCAAGGTCAAAGAACAAAAGACTATAACCCGATGGAAAGGAGGTGGGGGAGGAAAACATGAAAGGTTTCCACTTTCTTGTGATGTTTTGTACGGTGTAGATGACGCTCCCAATCAAATAATTCTACACAAGAACTCTCCCGATATGTTGTTGATACTTCGGGTGAAAATTCAATTTTAAAAATTTGATACATTCACAACAATACTTGCTCTTCTTAAATACAATCAATGCCTTTTGGAAATGGAAACAACATTGGCTTAGTCTGGTTAAAATAACCCCTGCCTGACCATAACCATAACAAAAAATTTCCGAAAAAGTGTATAAACAAGACAATCCAAGACATCCTGATGATGGGTGAACAACCGAAACCGATCGATGATCATAAAGTGAAGCAGGCAGTCACAAAAAATATCTCTGAAGATGTTTTCTAGCTCTGCTGACCCAAGAACAACAATTACAGAGAATATTTTTAGAGAATAATTCGGAGAAGACTTAACTTATTCCAAATTGATGCATTTCTAGTTAAAAACGATTTTTGTTAAGCTTAAAATTCTAGCAATGCATTTAGTATACCCTAAAAGTAAAATTGACATTACAGCACATCCAAAAGTATACAGAAGGAAATTTTCTGGAAAATATTGTAAATAAAAATAAGAGGGGCTTAATTATGTAGTTAGTAACCGAAGTTTAAAGAAAACTGTCAGGTGTACTTCGAGAAAATCGCAAAAAAATGAAAACAACATGCTTGACGTAATTTGACACTTCTAAATGGGATTTCAAGTTTGGAACTTCCAGCCACTTTTTGTATTTGAAATATTATTATTTGTATTTGAAATATATAATAATATATGTTATTTGGAACCAGGTCCTCCACGGTTTTGGGGGTTGCACGGTGGGCCAGCTCTCCGCCTGCAGAAAAATGGCACATGCTAAAAAAGGTCACAAAAGGAATACCGGACGGGAAGTGACCTGACGGCAACCCAAATGAAGGGGGCGCCGGTTAAGTAAAAACAAGTAAAATATATAATTTCCACCTACCTACATAACTTCAAACATACAAACCGACTAATCTCTAAAAACTCGGTTAACATGTATTTCCGCTGAATTTGGAAAATAACGCGTTTCGTAATCAGATAGTTATTTATGTATCCCTTTTATGGTTATCAGTTTATGGTAACCTGAAATGTATTGGTGTCGTGAGTATAAAACACAAATTTAACCAGTGAAACGGCAGTCTAATTAAAAACAGTAGGTTTTAATTAACTGATAAATTAATTAAACTTCCTTCTTCACTTTTGGCGATAGGATAGAAATTAAGGCTAGCATAGTTGGCTTTTATGTAAGGCTTGCACAAGTAGGCGTAACATATTATTTCTGATAAGAGACAATTAAGGTCAATTGTGATTGCCATCCTTCTGAATGGATGCGAACAAATTATATTCTATTTTAAGTAAAAGGAAAGTAGGATTTTCAGAATAATCTGGGATTATCTGCGAACAGCTTCCAAATGTTAAGATTTAACAAATCTAAATTAGTTTAAAATATATATTAAATTTCTAAAAAGTTTATTGAGATGGTTCAATGATAATTTTACAAAAGCCCTATTATAATACTTAATACACTTACTAAGCTTCCACACTTTACTCTGTACACTGGTAACACAATCTTAGTGTGAAAAGTGACTTTACATGGTTACATGGCCTATAATATCATACTGTTTATAAAGACATTCTAACGCGGTGTGGGATTTGGAATATACCTGTAATAATATCTAATTACGAAACGCGTTATTTTCCAAATTCAGCCACAAAGTGACGCAGGCTATCATTACGAAACGCGTTATTTTCCAAATTCAGCCACAAAGTGTGGCAGGCTATCATTACGAAACGCGTTATTTTCCAAATTCAGCCACAAAGTGACGCAGGCTATCATCACGAAAGGGTTCTTTGTTGTTCCCCAATTCTGCAGTGACTCGAATTCCCAGCTTGCCTAAAACTTTGTTAAAATATTCTTCTTATTTGTTCGGATCAAATTAGTTCAAAATGTTTGACTTCAATTAATAATACTACTCTATATAATGAATTTATATAATATTGCTTGCAAAATTACTTTCTCTGTTAAACTGAAATAGAACATTTTTTGTAGGGTCATGTTTTTATCATAATCAATAGTTCCATTCCAAATCGCAAGACAATGTGAGCATCGGCAGCCCTTATATCATCTATCTATTAGGCTAATCATATGTTTGGGGGAAACGCTCTGTCTAAAAGCTTCCCCTTCTAATCAAGATTTCCTATTTAAGAAGTCGAGCTCAACAGAAACATTATATCAAATAAAAGTGATACGTTTCTATCTATGCAGCAAGCATTCCAAGTTTAAAGAAAATCGTTTTATTCGTAATCGAGAAAATACCCAAAAAATCCAAAACCTATTCTGTAATTCGCACTTCCGGTACACCGATTTTCTTCAAATTTGGAATTCTATCAATGATCCATGTGTATTAATATTATGTAGGTGGTAGAAACATATATGATACTGAAGTAGTACTTTAGGGGAAAGCTTAGTCCTTCTAAAAGTCTCAAATTTTCAATTTTCCCTGGAAAATGTTTCAAATAAAAGTGAAATGAAGTTATGAGTGTAGATAGTGTGTACGAAGTTTAAACTCAGTTTAAAAAATCTAGCACGGTCGCAATGTACTACCTCTCACTGGCAGGAAGTAAAAGTAAAAAAAAAAAAAAAAAAAAAAAACATTATCTGAGATGAACACATTATTTCCGATTACAATAGCAAAATAGAAAAAGTAATCAAGTGTTTAAAAAACAGAATAATGCTGTAAAATTGACTAGTAGGTATAATCAAGCAACTTCCATGAGGAAAAAGAAACAATTTGCAGATGATATATAACTACATTTTTGTGTTTTATATAAATACATAAAACACACAGAGAAGAAACACCAATGTTCAGGTGTGTATAGCTGTATACACACATATATATATATAAATATACAGAGCGCATGCGTGCCTGTTTTCTATTGCTGCTCTTTCTCTTTACCAAAGTCCAATTTTCCCTCTCATATATTACAGCCTTTCTTTGGCAGGTGCACACCATACTGGCACTACTCCACTTTAACTTTTATGCCAGCTAACTTTAAAGCCTGCCAATATAGTTTTATTACATGGCTTATATTTTATTATATTTAATTATACTAATTAAAATGAAAATTGTTATAACTTTAGAGCGTTTTATTACATTTTTATTTTAGTTTAAATACGAATTTTTTTTTTTTACAGAACTGTGTGTGTGTGTGTAGGGCGTGCGCGCTTGAGTTCGATCGTGTGTGTGTGGACAAAATATCTCAAAACGAAAAATTATAAGCAGCTCAAATTGTGTATATACTGTCGAGATATTTACTGGCGGATCCAACATCATTTTGTTTTCATCTTTTAGAGAAAGTATTGTGAACATGTAACATTTTCGAAATTGAGTTTTCACAGGAAATATATTTTTTGAGGTCCTCTGAGTTTGAAAGAAAAAAGGTTTTTAGCGAATGGTCTGTATGTGTTTGTTTATTCCATTTAGGTACCACCATTAGGCATCTAATACGAAAGATTTCCTTCAAAATTCATCATAAGGAAGTGCGGCTTAACTAAATTCACTTCTGCAATTTTTTTTTACTTTCTCTTACTCCTAGTAAGAGGAAGTATTGTAATCGTGTCAAATTTTCAATATCGAGTTTTCACCGGAAATATCCGTTTTGAGGTTCTCTGAGTCCAAAAAAAGGGTTTTTAGCAAATGGTCTGTGTGTGTGTGTGTGTGTGTGTGTGTGTCTGTGTGTAAACAGCATAATTCAAAAACGAAAAACCGTAGAAAGTTGAAACTTGATATTCCTTTTAGGTATCACCAAGGGATCCAACAGTACGTTATCTGTCGAAATTACTCAACCGAAAGTAGCACTTTACTAGTTGTTTTTATTACTTTTTTGCGATTTTCTCAAAAATGGCTCCGACGATTTTCTTTAAACTTCATATATATCAACTACACAAACAAAGAGCTACAACTTTTATTTGAAACACTTCTCCGGGAAAATTCATTTAAGGGCCCTTTTGGGGGAAGGGTGGGGGTATTTTTTTCCTCAAAAGTGCTATCATAATTGATTATACAATTCTATCATCCAAACAAACTTAATTAGAAATAAATAGATGGCCAAAATTTCGTGTTTCAAGAAAATTAGTAAACCGGAAGAGCGTTTTTACTGTGAACAGTTTTTTTCAGTTTTCGACGAATTTCATTAAATTTGGTACACAAACTATAAAATTTATCAATTATGATTGAGAACTGGAGTAAGTGAAAGTTGTGTGAGTGTTTCACACCAGATTTTTTTTTTTTTTTTTTTGTTAAAGTTTCTCGTAAACGGCTAAAACGATTTTCTTTCTTAAACTTGGAATGCTATTTGGTAAATAGTATTTGCTTGGTTTTAGGGAGTTCTGAGGAATTTATCACGTCAACTTTCAAATGTAATTTGGGTTTGCTTAATTTTACTAAACAGTCCTCTGGATTACAGTCACAGATTACAGTACGATTTCTTTGTGCCATCTGTGTTAACCAATATATATATATATATACTACCTTATCAATATGCAGTCAAGGCAACCAGGTGAACATTTCCAAGATTTAAGAAAGTTTATCAGTTTTATTGTGTATTAATTGGCAGTTAGAGAAAGTCATAGTGTATCATGCCAGATTTTCTATGAAATCCATTGGTCCTTTCTATGGAAAAAACTACAGCAAATAGGCACTTCCGATCAACCCATTATTAGATCACCAGATTGCCGTTTTTAGCAGCAATCCCAACAAAACTACTCATAGCATTTTAGAGTTTACACTAAGTAATAGATTCCTCAGAAACCCGTTTAAATCCATTTTTGTTTTTTTTGCGAAAAAACGTTTCAAATAATATTGAAAGGCTAAGTATAATTATAATTGTTAATTAGTGCTTAAAATAATAAAGTAATAAGCTGCTTTTAAAAGATCAACAGCTTAATAATCACGAATTATTTTAAAATGAATTTTTACATAGAAAGGATTGTATCTTTCAGGAAAACTAGGTTTCTTCAAATTCCCCTTTATATATAGACAAACGAGAATTAATTCACTAAAGATGGAATCAACTAATTATTGAAGAGGCTGTGAGGAATGCTGACGTCAGCCAGTACAAATTGCTCTTCTCCATCTCTTAGCTTTACCAAGAGAAACTAATCAATCCTTGACTCAAATCTACCTTGAGTACATGTTGATGAATTGCGTGATCCAATGTAAGATATTTCAACAATTAACATGTTAAATTTATTTCAATAATACTAAGGGAGGAAAATTGTTACATGATGATTACATATCGAGCATTATCTTCTCTATTTCCTTTTCTCGCAAATATTTTTTTTATTTACATACATTTTTTTCGATTCAATCATTTTTCATGTTCTTTCATTCAGCTCATTTCATTCAAAAATTATAATTCTTTGCTGATCACCAACAAACCATTCAAACTTTCTGCAATTGTGTCATTTCACTATAGTTAATTCAAATGTAAATCACAAAAATCTATATGATCCTTCAGACAGGATTTGTTACCAACGGACTTTATGGATTAACTAATAAATGCAACTCAATTTTGATGATAGTGAAAACGATTATATTTAAATAGATGCAAATAAATGATGACATTGAGATGTAAGTTCTCCAATACCCATCACTAAAACAATTTTTTCGATTCAGAGGGCATGCAAACATGTATTTCCGGTGAAAACTCAATGTCGAAAATTTGACACGATCGCATTACTTCCTCTGCGTTGGCCCCCCTTACTTCCTCTTACAGCAGTAAAAGGAAGTAAAAAAGATCAAGAGACTTACTTTTCTTCTATAATAAAATAAAAAAATTTAGCAATTCATTTTTTTTTTTTTGCCATATTCAGACATGCTTCTAGAAGCTTTATTATGAAATTGCGAGTATAAACTCATTACTAACCTCCTAGTTAGTTACAGTAAAAAAAAAAGCCACAAAATTTACATAAAATAACTAGTTTCACTTTTATAACAGAACACAAATCAATGCTAGTTAAATTTTACTATGCTAGTAGAATTCTGAACTATGGCGACATAAAAAAAAAATGGATCACGCAAACTAATCATTAAACTGAAAAAAAAAAAATTTGCAAAAAGAAATTGTTATAACTTATTTTGAAAAAAGTTTTAACAATTATCATGACATGCAATTATAATTTGTGCTTTTCTTTAAAATAACTCTTCAATAGATTATATGTACTATATAGTGTTATCAGCTACATAATATTAATAATACACATTATAAGCATTGAAAGAATTCCAAATTTGTGGAAAATCGGTTAACCGTAAGTGAGATTTGTACGGAACAGTTTTTCAAGTTTTTTGGAATTTTATCGAAAACTTTAGAACTATTTTCTTTAAACTTCGAATGGTTCCTACACAGAGAAAGATACGTATCACTTTTATTTGAAATATTTTTCCCCCCCAAAAAGAGAAATAATTTTTATGGATTTTACGCGGAATTTGTGGCGCTAATTGCAGATATTACATGTAGTTGATTCATTGTTTTTAGAGCGCTCTCTAGTACCCTAATATAATCATCACTTTTAGGGAAGGGATTAGCTCAGTAGTAGCGCGCTGGACTAGCAACGCGGAGATCACGGGTTCCAATCCAGCCGTGCTACCCTTAGATTTTCTCTTCCTAGGAACCCCTACAGCTTACTGGAGAGTGTTGTCTGTAACGGGAGAACAATGTCCGGAGGCCGGCAGTCACTGAGAAGGCTCCGGGCGCAAATGACCACAGATGTTGAGACGCCTTAAATTAAAAAAAAAAAATAATCATGACTTTACTACCTGCCAAAATTAGTACGTTGGTACTTATCCCCCACCCCCATGAAACTTTGTTATTTTATATATAATTGAATTGAAAGGAGTAAGAAAAAGTCGTGAGCCTTTTTTACACCAGATTTGGTTTTTTGTTTACTATATCTAACCACTATCTGCGTTGCCTTACTATTTTTGACTATCCCTTTCCTGGACATCTGGGCGAAACTTATTGATTAATGTAGATAACCAGTACAAGAGACGCATTAATGTGATAGTCAGGGTCTGACTTATGAATGGCAATATACACGTCAAAGTTGTGTGGTAAAAAATGTTATGACATACGGCAGACATATAGCATAACTGTGTTTTAAATGATTTTTCAACCTCCAACAACTGTTGCTATATTAGATTTTATTAAAATAACAGTGTTGTGGGAAAGTCTAGCAGCTTGACTGAAACCCCTAAAAATATAAGTTTTAAAACAGTTTTTGAGAAAAATGCGTAAAAATTGAAAAAAAAGAGAAAACCTTCTTCATTAAAGTCGAACTCCAGTTGAGAAATATCAATTTCATATATGACAAGATTGCAATATATTAAAATAACTTGGTGTTATTTAATAATTAATATAAAATTTTTCCACAATAATTCGGTTAATTATCGATTTTATCCCGCAGAAATTTATGAATAGAGTGGATTGTACCACTAATTACCTATATGTTATGGAATTTTGTACGCGGAATAAGCCAGCACCAGCTGTGCGACATACCCATGATATTGGCATAACAGATTGACTTAAGTATATGGGATTCCTATTAATTATGGGATTTCTAAACGATAGGAATAATTTATTTATAATAGAAAAATGTCTGTAAGAAATATCAAAAAGACTTTTCCTTTTCTTTTAACTTTCTATTACTTCCTAGTAAGAGTGTTCCTAGCAAAATCTGATTCGATTATGTCAAATTTTCGAAACTGAGTGTTCCCCGGAAATACATGTATTGTTGTCATCGCTTGAGTACGAAAAAAATGTTTTCAGCAAATCTTCTGTTTGTATCTTTGAAAAAAAAATATCTTAATGAAGAAAAAATCGTAGGAAGCTTAAACTTGATATGCCGTTTAGATATTGCTACCGCATTTGGCACCAAAGTTTTGGGCAAACTCTACCAACCAAACTGAATGGTTTTTAGCGATTTTTTTCTCGAAAACTGTTCTAACCTTTTACCTTTAAACTTTGTATACTATCTAAACACATTAATAATACCTATCTCTTTGATTTGAAACATTTTCCCGTGAAAATTGATTTTTCTGGGGGGTTCTTGAAACGGTGTCCATAGCTAATTATGTCCTCTTTAACTGATTTCCAATTTCTTAACTAATATTAAAATCATTAACCACCACTATTGTTTTGTTATTTTCCTTTATGCATTATTCATAATGCAATCTTGTCTTACTTTGAACACTTAGAAGAGTTGCCAAACTATTCTAATGATACTATAATCAATAGTGTGTGTGTGTGAATTATTATGCACAGAACTAGTCGTCTATACACACACACACACACACACACACACACACACATGTGTAACTTACTGTTTCAATTATCTCAATCATAAATCATTTAATAATTTTATAATTCCATACACGTTTCATTAAACATAACACCTGTTCATGCATTCGTTCAAAATACAAACTATTATTTATAATTCTGTTTCTGATTATAACATAATTTATAACAAATTGTATTTAAATCTTTTCATTTTCATTCTATTTACAATGAACAATTGACAGCAGAATGAACGATTAATAATTTATATTTTAAAATTTTGTCATTTGATTTTTACTTTATCTTACTACTGCGATCATGTCAAATTTTTGTACATGAGTTTTCACCGGAAATACATGGTTTGAGGTCCCCTGAGTGCGAAGAAAATATTTTTAGCGACTGTTCTGTATGTGGGTAAGTCAAACCTGGCATTTCGTTTAGGGTACCCACCACCGTATTTGACACGAAAATTTCGATCAAAAGCCACTAAACCGGAAGTGCGACTTACTGAATAGTTCTTTCAGATTTTCAAGACTTTATCTCAAAAACAGCTTTAGCGATTTGATTTCAAACTTTATCACTTTTTACTTGGAAAAATGGTATTTTTTTGCGCGATTCCTGGTGGAAGGGGGGATAGGAAGGTAGCGTTAATCTTTTTTCCCAAGCACCATTTCACTTATACTATATAACTCTATCAGCAGTAGGTAGGAAGGTGTTATTTAATTTAACACCCGGACAGAGGGAGTGACGAAGTGTAAACATGGTGTGAAATGATGATGGGAAACTGGTGATGTGATTATGATGATAGCACATGGAGTTACGGAATCTTTGATAACGCGATTTTATTAGATCGGACACAAATTGAATGGATAGGTCATTATGCAAGGTTTTATTGGAGACACAATAAGGAGGATTGGTTATTTTTTCTAAGATTTTTGACTGTAAGGATCGGATGCGGTAAACGTTGGAATGCTTAGTGGAGTCCATACCTCTAGTCCGTAAGTCCGTATTGGTCGTAATAAAGTTTTGAAAGTGTAAGCTTTTTTTTAAAGTAAGTTTGGCTCGTTTGTTAGTTTGGATTAGTTTCAATCCTTTTCAGTCTGGTATTAGGGTTTCAGGTTAGTCTTTTGTCCATATATAACCCAAGATAGCGTACTCTATCAGCAGTAGGTAGGAAGGTGTTATTTAATTTGACACCAGGACAGAGGGAGTGACGAAGTGTAAACGCGGTGTGAATACATTTCTTTTCATTTACTTTTATCTTCCATTTTTCGCACCACTCTTCTATTAAGGAAAGATAATCTTGAAGGTGACTGGAGGCAATAGAAGGTTCGGTATGGGAGGCAAGAATAGCAGTATCATCAGCGAAGGTTGATGTTACTGTATTAGGATGTAGGGGAAGGTCAGCAGTGTATATTGTGTAAAAAAATTGGACCTAGGATACTACCTTGCGGTACTCCAGCTTTCACAGTGAAATAGGGACTATTTGCTAGAAAAACTTTTCAATTGTTTTGAAGAGATCTCAGAACAGGTATTTCTGGTGAAATTTTAAACGCAACACTTCTACTTGCAGTAGGTGAAAGGAAAAAAATCTCTTGCGAATCATTCACACGACCTTCTGTTACAATAATTATAAAATTTGACAAATTTTCATGAAACTTGCAAATCTGAATTCAGCTTTCCCAAACGTAAATATGGACATAGTGAGGGGTATACATTTATTAGTACCCAAGGACCCATTTATTAATCATAGACGCAGTCCCCAGTAACCCCTAAAATAATTATTTTACGAAAAATATTTCAACTAAAATTATACTTTATATCAGTGCAGTAGCATTTCCTTGTTTCTCAAAAATCGTAGCAGCCATTTTCGAGAAAATCCCCAAAAATTGAAGAGAAAAAACATTCTGTAAAATACACTTCCTTTCGATGGATTTTTGTCGAAAACATATTATCAAATGAGGCAATAGTACCCTAGCGGAGTACACATTAGGAGCTTCTTGCGCTATTTTTTTTTTTTTTTGTAAGATATTTTGTCCACATACACTCACAAAACATACTGATCATGAGCATTTTTTTTCCAAACTTGTAATATTCCATTTAAGAATTGTAAAAGGAACCAGGAAATAATGGTAAATGGGGTTGAACTTTTGAACACAAAACTCACTGCTTGCACTTTTTTACACAAGCTGTAATATTTTGACGATATACTGAGAAAGTAGGTACAGTGACCGGAAGTGAGCAAAGTGTGATGATGTTGGTGATGGAGTTTACTAGAATGATGAAACGTTGACTGTTGTAGGTCATTATTTAGAGCGATGGTTATGGCTAGTCAAAAAAACTCATGTTCTTGGCTGTTCCAATTGTCGAGCTTATTGAAGACTCTTTGAAATTAGAGCTTCACTGTTATCTTCCATTTTTCGCACCACTCTTCTATTTAGGAAAGATAATCTTGAAGATGACTGGAGGCAATAGAAGGTTCGGTATGGGAGGCAAGAATAGCAGTATCATCAGCGTTCTTGTTGCCGGTTAGAAGTAGTTTCTTGAATAATACAGAGTTGTGTTTTAGATTCCTTTAATAGTAGAAAACTCTTGAATGCTTGCCTAAGCTGTATTCTTGGTCACTTATTGGTTTAACACTTATAATGTTACGTCTTAGCACTTCAAGGTTGATCTTAATACTTATTGAAACCTTGAGATTGCCGTATTATTATCCGTTTTTTCCAAGCATGTTTTCCTAGGACTATTGACAGCTTCTATGAAGAAGCTTGGCTCTCAAAATTTTAGCCCATTCTCCGGACAAGCATAATGGGCGGACAGTTTTCTAGTGTCAGCAGTATAAGAGTTTACAACGCCTGCAGGCCGTTGTTGCGAATATCATCAACATAGAAAAGTGCTCATTCCATTACCAATATCACTTGGGATCTGACAAAAAGATTTTGTTTAAAATCCTTTCGGTAATTTACAAAATTCAATATGGTAGCAACATTTCCTCTTACAGTATTTTTTCCAAACTTAGGGGACTTTATGGCGGGTATTATTAAGCTCAGAATAATGCAGATTGCCGGAAACGAGGTATACTCACAAAGTTTTGAAATACACGCCGGTTTTATGTAGGAAAATAGAAGAAAATATTTACGAATAAATAATAGCGCAACTAATAAACATTTTCTTACAATTATCACCTGGAATATTTCACTTAAATATTATGTAGTTTTTAATAGATGTGAGAATTTATGTCACGCACACTATAATACGATTACTTGTTGGGAGATATGACCTTGTTCAAGTTAGATTTTCCATCCTAAGGACCATTATAAACATTAAAACTTATCGTGAAAGATTCTTGTCACATTTTTTGTTTGTTTACTTTTTTTCTTCTTTTAAAAATATATCTCAGGTCATCAGTATTTTTCTCACGCAACTGTTACTATTTTTAGCAGAACACAGAGATGGAAGAGTATGGTGGTGACATTATAGGATTTGGTTTTTGTTTTCTAAGTTTCAAGATCTTAAGAAGAAGAAAGAAAAAGAAATGAAGAAATTTAAGTAGTAAGAAGAAAAATCACTTTTCCAACAATCATTTCTCTTAAGCACCCTACACAACCTGGCGAGTGGGGGCAGTTTAGTTGCTTGCCAGTGTAAAAGAGGAAGCCTGATAATTGATGACGTTGGTGAAAAGGCTTCGAACTACAATACTCCTCCCTTCCTTATCCTAAATAGTATCCAGTTTCTGTATGACCTAAATTAACGTTAACCTAATGGGATTACTGCTTGTAACAAACTTTTACCTCCTTCTTTTAATACTTATAAGAAAAAGAGTTTGAGATTTTTTTTTTGTTTCTTAATTAAATCACAAGGGGTTAAAATATTTTATAAAGATTATTTATTTTTTTTTATTCATCAATTTTGGTGTTATTTTTAAATAACAATAACTTTAAAAAGAAAAAGAAGAAAATCCTGTGTGAAAGATTCATTCGCTTTCTTTGCTGCAATCAATTAATACACTTGATTGAACAGGTTCTCTTTAAAAATGCAATATTTAAAAATAGTTAGGCTTGAAATAAAAAATAAATGGTAGGGGTTACCTGAACGTAAATATATATTCCTGAGTAGAGATTTGGGGGGCTCTCTCTCTCACAAACAACAAAGCTTATAACGGCAATTTAACTTTGAACCAAACTGTCAGGCCACTCAGAAACCCCTCAAATGTCCATGTTTTACGGAAAGAAAACTTTGAAATAAAAGTGATACGTTTTGATTTGTGTAGATAATATTTCAATTATAAAGGAAACAGTTACAGTTCGTTTTTGAAGAAAGAAAAAAAAACACATTCTGTAAAACCGCATTTCCATTTGTTTATTTGTTTATTTGCCTGTACATATTTACAAAATATAAGAGGCTCGTCATTATAAACGAACTAATTCATTATTACTTACTGTCATAGATATTGGCTGTGTGCGACCTTTATACTTATTTATATAGACATATCTTTATAATCTTTTACATTTTATTAGTTCTATGTTCAGTTTAAGTATATCTGTTCATTTAAATCGTTCTACGCTGTAATTTTCTTCGAAATATTCATCCAAATTATAAAATGTGCTTTTCATAAGAAAACCATTCAGCTTTTGTTGTGGTGGTTGGTTCCGCAGAGCTGGAAAGCATCAGAGACATTTTCCGTGGTAGCCTGCTTCATGCTTCATTTTGTGGTCATCGACCGGTTTCGGGCGTTCGCCCATCTTCAGGATGCGTTTTTTCAGACAGTGTGCCAACACAGACTCGTACAGAGACTTAGTAGGTGTTAGTGTACTCTCCGTACAACCCTTAGTGAGGAGTTAGTGTGAAACTAAGTCTTGTACGATTCTGTGTTGGCACACTGTCTGAAAAACGCATCCTGAAGATGGGCGAACGCCCGAAACCGGTCGATGATCACAAAATGAAGCAGGCTACCACGGAAAATGTCTTTGATGCATTCAGCTTTTTTTTGAATGTTGGATCACTCAGTTCTCTAATTTCTCTTGGAATATGGTTGTAGATTCTTCCAGAGATTACTTTCGGACTACATTCTGTCTTGACCAACCTGGTTTTAGGTATGTTTATATCACACTTACTACGAATGTTGTAGTTATATTGTTTGCTCCTGAAATCCTTGTTTGTTTCTTGTTTCTGTTTCAGAGCATGTCTGTATATGAACAGAGAGGGTAGTGTCATAATATTCAGCTCTCCAAATAGTTCTCTACAACTGTCTCGAGCTTTTTTCTTTAACATTGTTCTTATTGCTCTTTTTTGGAGCTTGAAAATCACCTTGGCTTCAGATGCGGCACCCCAAAGCTCAATTCCATAAGCCATCCGAGAGTGAATTCCGATTAAATAAATTCTCTTCAAATTTGGAATTCTACCATTATTTGTAATGATGTATTATATACATAGTATAAACTATGATAGATGGATAGATAGATGGATAGATAAATTGATAGAAGTATGTCTTTGCTAAAGTTTTTGTTTTTTGCAATTTTCTCGAAAAGGTTTCCCTTAATCTTCATAAACTATCTGCACACCTATCTCGCCTACCTTTCACACTTTTATCTAAAAAAAAAGAAAAAAAAGGAAGCTCCTACTTTACCATTAACATTTTTTTAAACGAATATAAAATTTAGCAGTTATACACGGGACTCGAACTGCTATCCACTCATTTACAAAGTCCATGCTCATAACCACTACACCAACACCCGCCCCTAGAGATGTTTTACTAGGAAAATTGATTGTGAGGGAGTCGTTCGGGATATAAGCAACCACAAGCCTGTCTTTTAAGTGTTACTTCATTAGAATTTGTGGTTGCGCCATTTATATAATCATTGCGATAAATAAATCCCCCCCTACTTTATAATGTAATGCTAGCCTAACTAATCGTTTAGTAAACATTCCAAAATTATTTATTAATTATTTTGTGATGATTGCTAGAAGAGAAAAACGTTTCCAGGATTTCATACCAGATTTTTCTTTTGTTTAATAAAATGGAAAATTGTGATCTATTTAAATAATGTCGTCACTTTACTTACAGTAAAAAAAAAAAAAAACAACAAAAGATATATAAATTTATGGGCATACATTTAAAAGTAAAATTTCCTTCTGCCCAGACCTTCATCCAAAGTTGTTCCTCTTCTAACCCGCCTTGGATTTGATTTACAATAGTTGACACCGTTATCTTATTTCTGTTTGCAAAACTCTTTCTCTTTGAACTCTGTTAACTTATCTCTTTTAGACTGATTTATATTATTATCTATTCGTCCATAATTTAGTAAAATCGTGTTTGTTTTTTTACCTTAATATTTGATAATGTCCCATTAATTTTAAAATTTTACTAAAGACTTTTGTGAAGCTATAAAAACATTATAGTCTATTCAAAAAATAGGAGTACTTCAACTTTTGTAATTATTCTAAGAAATTAAGTGTAATTTAGTTAAAGAGGTGATTCGGAAAGTTTTGTTTGTTCAATCTTAATAGGTTAATGTGTTCAATGAAGTAAAGAAAGTAAGAGAAGATAAGAGGGAACCTTTCAAGAAGTATTTCCCACGCTTCAATTAGATCTCCGGAAAAATACACGCTAAAACACTTTCACATAAAGTTCAGAAAAAGGGAAAAACATTTGACAAAAAAGGTTCCATGAAAAACTTTTGCTATATAGAGGACTATTTGTACATCTGTTTGTATGTAAAAACCAGGTGATGATTTCTTTTTTTCATTATTCATAGTCACCTTACAAAATTATTCATAATCTGGGTACATCAACATCAATGGAATTCCGACAAACAGGAACAAGAAAAGAAAAAAAAAAAAATCAAACCACCCTGGATTTTCCCGTTCAGTTCAAAAATAAGGACTGTTAGATAGATAGAAATTCATAAAGAATCTATCCCGATCTTTCTTATACATCGAATAAAAACAAAGAAATCCTTTGGTACGAGAAAATTTTTGTTTAGCGATATTGATCTTATTTTTGTAATCGTGACAGAATTTCGATATCGGGTTTTCACTGAAAAACAGAAGTTTTGAGTTTTGAGGTCCCCTGAATCCAAAATAGTGCTTTTAAAAATGGTGTGTCTGTATATATATATATATAGCTTAGCTCAAAAACAAAAAATCGTAGAAAATTCACAGATGATATTCCGTTTAGGTATCACCATGGAATCCGACAGTAGATCATCTGTCAACAATTCAACCGGAAGTACCACTTTACTGAGAATGATTTTTTTTCACTTTCTTGCAATTTTCTCAAAAATGGCTCCGACGATTTTCTTCAAACTTGTAATGTCAACTACATATATAAAGATCTATAACTTTTATTTAAAATGTTTCTCTAGAAAAATTCATTTAAGGGCACTTTTTAGGGAAAGATGGGGGGGTTAGATTTTCCTCTAAAGTACTATTTCAATTTGTTATACAGTTATGTCATCTCAATAATACTAATTAGAATCAAATGTGGGGTTCGCAGGATGCCTTCATAGGCCCCGAAACCTTCTGCGGCTTGTCCACGATCCTAATTCAAACTTCTATCAAAGGTTGGATAGAAGAACAGCGCCTGCTTTGGTAGGAGAGAACACCAAGACAGAGGCAGGCAAAACTCTTATTAAGAGACATTTTCCTAAATTCATTAAGGATCTACTGAGCCATAGCCGAAGGGATATAAGGCTAATAGGGATCTACTGATCGGGCATTGTAGGCTGAACAGGCAAATGCACCGATTACAACTTGCAATGGGGTGGTATGCCGATTCTGCAAGGTTGAGGAAGAGACTCCGTGCGAGACATCCTTTGCGAGTGTGCCGGCCTGGCGAGGACAAGGTTTCTTCCACTAGGGACATGCCCGAAGCTATGAGCTTCATGAAGGAGCCGCTCTTATCTTGGCGCTTGGCTAGGCCTGATTAGGAGGGCGAATCTGGGGGATGTGTTATAATTTCAGGAGATCCACATAGACCTCGTTTTGTTGGTCGCAATGGAATGAGCCCCCTCCCACGCTTTTATTCTATCCTATGTGTTTAAATTACACATCATCTACTTTGCAGGTACTTTGTGTACTTATGTGTGTACACTTATATTCTAGATTGTGTCTGTCTTTCGTATAAGTAGGCTGGTAGACCCACAGGACAGCCCAGAAATGTGGCTAGCTTACTATTAGCTACAAACTAGGAGGCTGGAAATTCAAATTTGATTTCACTTTCCTTGAATAATTTAATTGAATTGTACTGATAACTTCTCAATAAGAATTATGAATGGTAACTACAATACCCTGTCTCTCAGATATTACGGTGATTCAAACAAATGTGACTTAAGTTATAAAATCTATCATAATGGGAGAATTCCCTGAAGTCTTTAATCAAGAACCAAGTACTCGTCTCTATCCCCTCAAACTACACTCTACATAATTTATACTCTTGTGGTTCTAGATCCACATACACCTATAACACACACACATAACACTATGCGTACTGGAAAGCGCTTGGCAGAGAGAGCTCACTGAAATGAATTTACTGTCCCGGGGCCCTATGTATATAGATATATTCTATACCATACACTCTAGAAAGGTATAAAACTGGAATTGTTGGGAAGTAAAAGATATAGGGAACCCCCTAGTTCCTAATATGTAGGAAGGTTTGGGTTGATAGAAGAGTTTGGCGAGAGTTCTCTATCTCAAAAAGCCACCTCCCCCCCTCACACCTTTACTAAAATAATGGTAGAAAAAGCCTTCCACAAACTTACCCTCAACACGTAACACACACACACCACTGTATGGATAGTCCCTAGGGAGTAACGATACAAAGAGTAGAGGGCTTCCAGTCTAATTTGTTCACAAACCACTATCACTACTCAAGACCCAGTAGGAGCAGTTTAAATTTAAACTTAACTGAGAGGTCCTCGAAACCCCCTTTTTGGAAAATATTTGTAATAAATGTGATACGTTTAGATCTGTCCAGTGAGCATTTCAAGTCTAAAGAAAATCCCTTAAAGCTGTTTCAAGAAAATCTCGAAAAACTGAAAATAAAAGCGCATTTGGCACAGTCCCACTTCCGGTTGATGGATTTTGCCCGAAGAAATCTTCGGTAGTACAAAACGGATTACTGAGTTTGAACTTGCTGCGTTAAACTTTTTTTGTTTGTCACGTGACCTCAAAACATATTTATTTCCGGTGAAAACTCAATTTCGAAAATTTGACAAGATCGGAATACTTCCGGTTACTAGGTGAGAGAGAGAGAAAGTAAACATAAATCTGATATGAAACACCTACTCAACCTTCTCTTACTGCACTGAATACAGTTATAAAATTGACAATTTCTTTAAAATTGTAATATTTATATAATTAATCAGTTGTGCTGACATGGGATGGGTACATGTGAGGTGGTGGGGATATATGTATCGTGCAGACAGTGCACAATTGGAACAAACTCCATGAACATTTTAAATTTAATTTGATAAATTCCTCAGATCTCCCAAGAAATAATTTTTTTTCCTTGTTATACACCACCTTGTGGGTGCTGCCGGAGCTCGCGCTACTACTACTTCTTACTCTTCCCAGTTCTCAATATTCCTGTGGGGGGACCTCCTTAAACCCAAAAAACAACATAGACCAGAAATAACAAGAGAAGCCCTAAATTCCAGAAACTGTTAACAAGTCTATATTCAAAACCCACGCATACAATAAATACATTCATACTATTTTTTCTTATACATTTTTTCTTTTTTTTTTTTCCTTCTGAACTTGCACATTAGTCACTCGTTCCATATATATTCTATCTCGCCGATCGGCACCTAATCAACACCTTACCTAAACTCGACAAACTCCTTTTTTATCTATACAACTACGCTTTTTCCATCTCAGAAAACAGTAACAAATGTCATATCAACTTTTACAAACATGAACGTGAACTTTCTAATGCTATTAATGCTACATTGTTATTTGAAAAACTTGAACGCTATATTCCTAATTCATTATAATGGAGTTGTTGAGGAGAGAAATAAGGTTTGATTAAATGAACGAGATATGAAGACACAAATATAATGTAGCTAAGTTTACACTAACTGCACTGGACTTTATAATGAAAATGATAGAATGAATGGTGAGAGTAAAGATATGGCCGATGCGATGTACAGTTGTATGGTTGTATATGATAGATATATTCCCACTGGCTTATATACACAGGTTCTCCCACTCTAGCCTGCCTAAGTCATTTTCTTTGCTGTGGATGGGACCTATTACGTTCATGGTATATTTATGCAGATGGAGTCAAGAACACTAATGGTGTTGGTTGCGCCTTTTATGACCCCTACTATAACAAGAAAGGTCAATTTAAGTTGAAAGATTTAAGATCGCCGTTAGAGGAGCTAAGTTAAGGATATAAGGTCACGCATCAATAATGCGAAATGAAGTGGCTGATCGCTCACCTAAGGAGGCTGCTATGTTAAGTGCAAACATCCTGAAACTGCACTAAGAAAGCTGAATAGATAAGAAAACAATACAACAAATGCTCCCTGCACAGATACAATATTTACTTTTCTTTAAAAGATGTTTTTCAGATAAACTGATTTTACGTGTTTTGTATATTAAAATTTAAACTGTTTCTATAGGCTTTGTTGAGACAGAGGGCGCTCTCATACTAATTAATCAGGTATACATGATAATCCGATCACATTGTTTTTATGTATGTCCTATAAAACATAAAAATCGGTTCACAAGATAAACATAAGAATGTTAATGCAAATTTTCTCTTCTCTTCATTGTAGTAAGAGAAAGTTGAATGAATGTTTCTCACCAGATTTTTTCTCTTTAAATAAATATTGTGCGTGGTCTTAAGGTTATGCTATCATTTAGAAGGAAGAAAAAACATTATGATTAATAGCGGATATTTTATTAAATCTCAGACTAAATCTCTCACTCTCTCTCAAGTGAAATAAATTAAAAATACCCTCCCTCTTCTATTATACAACAACTTATTAAACACAGTAATCTGGGATTACAATGTCTGCTTATATTAAATGCCAACTGAAAGCTATAACAGTAATCCATTGGTGAACCTAGCTTAAGCACTTCTTAGTATATTAGTACTCTATAAATGATTAAAATTATACATTTCTCTTAGTGGTTAAAATGTTGCGTAATTTTTTAAAAGAGACCTTTAAACATGTTTATTTCGTCTTAAGAGTTGGTCTTATGATAAACACTTCAAAGACGTGGGTGACGCTTATAGAGGGTATTTTTTTTTGTTAAATTGTTTGTTTGTATTACATTGAATGTTTTAATTGGTAGTCCAAACAGTGTTGTTATTCAGAAGTTGTTATAACAGTCGAGAACCTCTTTTCCCGGCATCCAATCGATCTCCTTATTGGTGTGTTCCACGGAGACCTCTCCGCGAAAACTATTTCAACTATAAGTGATAACTTTAAAGGAAAATCATATTCGAGAAAAACTTCAGAAACTAGTTCTAATAAATTCGCATTTCTGCTTAACTGATGTTCTTCATATTTATATTTCTAGCAAATGCATTCAATATAATATAACCATAATATTATTTATTTATGAGAGAGAACCTTATATTGTACTGAATCAGCATTTTCTAAAGCTAAACATTGTAGATGTCACAAACATTTTTTCATTGCAGCTCCAAAAATTATTATTTCTCTCAGCAAGATGTTGCAAATAAAACTCTTATTTAATATAAACAACAGGGTGCCGGTATAGTGTGCGCTCTATCAAACTCCACGATATGTACTGTATAAAATATGTGCTCTATTCTAGTAAGTTATAATGGAGTTGATGAGGAGAGAAATTAGGTTTGATTAATTAGACGAGATATGAAGACACTGTTATAATATATCTATAAGTTTACACAAACTGCACTGGACTTGTAATGATTCTATAGAATAAATGGTGGGAGCAGAGATATGACACGATGCGATGTATATGGTTGAATCTGATAGATAGATGTCTAGATCTCTCACTGGCTTATGTACAGGTTCTCCCACTCTAGCCTGCTTAATGAGAGAGTACCAGAGAGGACTGCTTTCTCTCTCTTAATTCTCTCGTCTGTCTGCTCTCTCTTGGAGTATTTTCTCTTGCTATTACTTAAGTATAAACCATACTAGTAAGGCATTCAGTAATCTCTTTTTAGAGGCTCCGCCCTACGAACCACCCGTTAATAAAAAAAAAACATTAGCCGGTCAAACTGGAAAATAAGTGGATCACTGTTTTATTTTCGCGCGCTTATCATCAGGAGAGACGACCGTAAGTAACGTTCAGCCGTGATAGTAAATAGTTTGAAAATAATAGTTTTAATTTTAATTTTTTTGGATAATAAATAAATAAATAAATAAAATAAGCCTTTATTTATTTCCTGGATTTACATCCTTAGTACAAAAAAAAATAAAATTATATTTTCTATTACTTCAATGAAATAAAATAAAATGTAAATTACATAACAAATCTTTACAAATAATTAAATAAAAAATTTTTTTTAAAAAAAAGTCAATTCTTTGCATTAATAAAATAAACTTGTTATATTCTTTTGTAACCATAAACATTTCTTGGAATTAGGCCCATTTCTGGGCAAAGGCCTCTCCCATTTTATTCCAATCTTCGCGACATCTTGCTATTTTGGCATAATTACTTCCTGTTACTTGAGTTATCTCGTCCCTCCATCTGCGAAACTGTCTTCCTTTCTTCCTCTTCCGGTTCGCCGGGCACCACTCACTACAGACTTTGGTCCACCTGTCACCTTCTAACCTAGAAATATGACCTGCCCAGTTCCACTTGAGTTTTTTAGCTGCTATTACCAGATCCGTAAGCAGAGTCTTCTTTCTGATTTCTGTAGCTTGAATCCTGTCTTTCTTCTTTACACCCAGCATACTCCTCTCCATCGCTCTTTGAGTGGTACGCAGCCGTTTCTCATTCTTTTTAGTCAGCGACCAAGTCTGGGCTCCGTAAAGGAGACACGGAAGTACACATGCGTCAAATACCCACTTTTTAACACTGACATTTAATGGAGCTTTAAAAATATGCTTTAGAGACCAGTATTTCTTCCAACCAATGGAGATTCTTCTGTTTATTTCTTGCGTGGTCCTATTTTTGAATGATATGGTTTGCCCCAAATACACTGCTTCCGTTACCCACTCAATTTTTTCATCATTCAGTGTAATAATACTTTCAGCACCATTGGTCATAAGTTTGGTCTTTTTAACATTGATATTCAGCCCAGCTTCAGAGGAATGTATCATTAGGTCTTGTATCATACCTGACAGTTCCTCTACAGATGTGGCAAACAAAATAACGTCGTCAGCAAACCTTAAATTATTTAATTTTCTTCCATTTACCGTTATACCTCTATCTTCCCAGTTCAGACTCCTGAACACCTGTTCCAGCAGTGCGTTAAAAATATTAGGCGACAGGGGATCCCCCTGTCTTACCCCTCTCTCCATATTGAATCCTGCTCCAGTTCTATCCATCTTCACTTGTAACTGCACATGGGAATATATATACTTCAATAGTCTAATATACTTAGAATGCACTCCTTGCTTAGATAGAACATTATACATATAGTCATGGTTTACCTTGTCAAATGCTTTTTCAAAATCTATCAGTGCTATGTATATAGTGACCCCATATTCCCTGAATTTTTCTAACATCTGGTTTATTGCTTGCAGATGGTCGATTGTGGAAAATCCGCTACGAAAACCCGCTTGTTCTGTTGGTTGGTTTTCATTTAATGTCCTATTTAGCCGATTTTTTAAAACCATCATGAACAATTTATACAAGCAGGATAATAGACTAATAGGTCTAAAACTGTTTAGGTCTTGTGCGCCTTTTTTCTTTGGGATTAGGATTATATTGGTTTTATTCCACTGTTCTGGAGTTGTTTCTTCTTCTAATATCTTATTAAATAGGATAGTTAGAGGTTTGACGATACTAGAAGCCGCTGCTTTGATTATCTCGTTCGTTAGATTGTCCTCGCCTGGAGTTTTATCCTTTTTTAATTTTCTAATGCCTAGCAGTACTTCCTCTTCCATGATTTCTTCTACCACTTCGTTTCCTTCCTCTTTAAGGTCTATCTCTAAGTGGGTTGTTCTACAATTTTCCGAATACAGATTCTTGAAAAAGGAAGTTGCCTCATTAATAATAGCACTTCTATCACATATTTGCTTTCCTCCTTTGTTTTTAATATTGGGAATCCACTTTTGGTCTGTAAATAATATCTTGTTTAATTTTTTGTATAGAATAAATGGTGGGAGCAGAGATATGACACGATGCGATGTATATGGTTGAATCTGATAGATAGATGTCTAGATCTCTCACTGGCTTATGTACAGGTTCTCCCACTCTAGCCTGCTTAATGAGAGAGTACCAGAGAGGACTGCTTTCTCTCTCTTAATTCTCTCGTCTGTCTGCTCTCTCTTGGATGTAATTTTCTCTTGCTATTACATAAGTATAACCATACTAGAGTAAGGCATTCAGTAATCTCTTTTTAGAGGCTCCGCCCTACGAACCACCCGTTAATAAAAAAAAAACATTAGCCGGTCAAACTGGAAAATAAGTGGATCACTGTTTTATTTTCGCGCGCTTATCATCAGGAGAGACGACCGTAAGTAACATTCAGCCGTGATAGTAAATAGTTTGAAAATAATAGTTTTAATTTTAATTTTTTTGGATATTGCATACTAAACCAGACTCATGACGTTAGATTGCATAATATATGAGAATGACGACGGTAGAGCGCACACTATACCAGCACCAACAATAGTTATGTTTGGCCGTAAAACCGATATTTATTTCTTTAGATAGGTAGAGATTGAAAAATCAATTTAGAAAATTTGACATCGACCCGTAACTTTCTCTTCCAACACTATGAGAAAGAAAAAACTTTGCTGTGAAACACTCACATGAATTTCTCTTGCTGCACTCAACCTAATTCACATTCTATTCAGTTATCCAAAAAATAAATATATAGAAGTGGTGACGGTAAATTTTGGTTAGCACATTTGGCAGGTAGTGATTATTCTGTAGTCCAGAAGTGGCGCTATTATAATTGAACAAATTCCTTTGTGCCATAAACGATTCAGAACCCGTAAAAATAAACTTTTAGATAATGACATTTAAAATAAAAGCAGGCAGTTTTCTCAGAACCCTATAATAAAATTAATTTTCCAGAGAAAATGTTTTTAAATAAAAGTGATAGGCATCTATAATATATGTAGATAGTATAATGGTTTAAAGCAAATCTTTGCGGCCATTGTGAAAAAAAACTGAACAATAAAGGCTTTTAGTAAAGCGTAAAACTCTTCCAAGAAGAGGATTTTAAACGGATACTTGAAGTCTGATGTTGTACTGCATTATCAAGTTTTAACTTCCTGTAATTTCTTTCGTTTTTTGAGATATTTCCTTCACACACATACAGACAACATATATACCGTTAGCTAGAAACTTCTTTCCATACTCCGGGTCGTCAAGACATGGATTTCCGTTGAAAAACTCAATCTCATGAATTTGGCATGATTACTAAATACTTCCTCTTTCAATAGTGAGAGATAATCAAATAAACGCTATCCTTTAAAGCACAAAATACTGCCAATTTTTGGCAAAAAAATGCAACCATTTGTAAATTAAATGAATGTGCTTCTATGGTTTAGACATTTGAATAAAAGTGTAATTTCACAAAGTATGGTTTGTAATTGTGATAAATATACTAATTTATCATTGCGTTCGTTGTATTTTCTTCCATTTCAATTAATAAACTAATTTTGCTCACATTATTTATATACCTGCTGGAAATTTCTTGCATAAATATTAATTAATGAAACTAGAGACAATGACAACGACACGAGAGCGAGATGTACCACATTTATATACAGTATTATGATAACTGGTTGTATATACCACATTTCATTCTTATTACTGAAATATGTATGCACTTAGGATATAATATACCCAGCAGCCACATATATTCATTCAACCGGTGTGTCACTACTAAATAAACATTTATAAAATACCACCTATTATTTAGTGGTCCATTTGTACATTCATTTACTTTAGTCTATTAAAGAAAACTACATCTCTATTTATCATTTAATGATTCGAGAAGAATGATTGCACTTTATGAAGATGGCAACAAAAACGAGAGAAACTTTGATTTCTTTTGTGGTCTCTTCTCATCAAATACGTCAGACATCATAGAGCATTGTATGATTTGAAATGTACTGTAAAAAGGGCGATTCTGTTTCAAAGAACCGGCGAATATTTTTGTATTCACTTCACGGCAAGGTCATCAGAATTTTCCTTCACAGATTACTACTAGGTTGAGATAAGATTGATTACTTACATCCGAAATAAATCCAAATCTTTGGATAGCGAGCACTTCAGAAGGACTCGTTTTAAAGTACATTTCAGTAAATTGATATTCTAAGAGATTGGATAAAAATAATTGGAAAGCGAATGAATCGTTCAAATGTTTAACTTGATTTTTCCCCCCAACTTTTAAAGAAAAAATAGCCAGGTAAAATCGTACATTTTTTTAAAATTTAATATTATTTAGAACTGTTGCTATTAAAGCTATTGTTTTTGTTTTGAATTCAAAATCCAAACTAATATGAGCAATGGCAAAAATAAAAGTAAGAAATAATTAAATGTGCTTAAAACAAAGGAGAAACAACCTATTAGTCAGACACTATTAAAAGGCGCTAGATTATGCTGGGTTAAGTGGATCACTAGGCTATTGTCGTTTGAAGCTTCGAAGTGAATTTCCAGTGCTGATAAAGGTGAATATTAATGCTGGAACTTTTGACTAAGCCTTACTGATCAATGCCCTAAGTCCAGATGGTATAATATAAATTACTTAATATAATCTATCCTATGGCTAATATCGAGAGTCCAGACAAATATTTTTTGTCTATTGACAGTCTCTTTGTATCGGACATGGTTTACTATCGTATAATTTTTTTTATTCATTGTAAAAGGTGGTAGGTTGCATGGGGAAGGATGAAAGTTTTATCATGGTGGTTTGATCTGCAAAGCTGGAATATATCAGACATTTTTCCCTCGATACTTGGTTCATTGTGTGATCATCGATAGGTTTCGGGCCATTTCGCCCACTTTAGGATATCTTGATAAAAAGTGTCACAGCCTTACATAGAACAGCCTCTGTATAAGATAGTATCTACGAATCAGTGGCCACAAACTGAAGGCAGGCTATCAAAGTGAAAAATCTCTGATGAAAGTTATATATAGGCATTTTTCCAAGTTTAGTTTCTTTCTCCATTTCTCCACCACACGGCTCCAGAAAGGGGTGTTTGTTAGGCTTGATGATTTCGAAAAGCTAAAACGAGATCTTTAGGGGGGAAAGAACAGCGGTATTGTCTGCAAAAATTTACTGAATAGTGTGGCTAAGTCCGTATGAAAAGTAACTCAGAGTTCCTCTACTTAGATTCGCGTAAAACACGCTGACTAGTTGTTTACGCCTTCTGTCTTTTGTCAGTTTCCTTGAAGAGAGAACGTTCATTGGTAATGAAAGCTTCTGATATTCTCGTCTAATGAGTTAATTTTCAAAATATGATTTATTAGTTCTTAACAAAGCGTTCAAGAATTTATTTTAATAATACAATTATAATATTTGTTATTTCTAGCTAAAGTTCATTTTAACAGATTGTCAGAATAGTAATCACTTAGTTACTTGATCCTCTTATCAAAATTTATCATGAACTATTTACTTGGTTGTCGTTGTGTATAATTCTTGTAGATGCAAAGTATAAAATATGTAAAGTTAATATATGTTCATTTTAATTAAATAACTCGGTATTATATGGAGTACAGCTTTACATTAGATTATAACAAAAACGATTTACGATTTGCTGATTACATATATATAAATAGCATAATTAACATATCTTTTCTGCTTTATTATTACGATATTATGTGCTTTAATATTCAAAAATAATTATATATAAATGCTTTTATACATATCTACTTCAGTACAGGAATTTATATCTGGGCCATTAACGAAGTCTGCAATGTTACCAAAGGTGTAGCTGCAGGCTCATAAGTGATCAGAGCTATTAGCTTCAGACTTGCGAAGCTTAACTAAAGCACAATTTGACGAACTTAAAATAGACGCTGTGACTGGGAATGCAGGGATATTCCTTAAATTAAGGCTTCCAGCAAAGGTTTTTGCTTCTGGTAACAGAGATCTCCTTGTAGTATCAAGTACGGAGAAAGGAATAGATGCCCAGACTAAACACAACTTTGATGGCCACAGAAATTAGATACACTAAATCTGGTAGAGTCAATGGGTTGTGATAATTATAAGCGCTCTTGAGATCATGAGAATAAGGATCCATAATACTACAGACTTTGTCGGAGCATCAAGTCACTCTCAGAGCTACCAGTTCAATTAGAAGCTATCTTTGGACTAGGATATATGACTAGTATGGAAAAATCAATAAAAAGTTTCACTCATTTTAGTACCTCACTACTCGTCTTATTGTTTAAACTTCTCAAGCTTCTTTAAGGATCCTTTACCCGACCAAAACTCTTTGGCAGCATGTCGAATACTTATGAATGCGGGCGGCCTTTAAAACCGGACACCAAAAGTCAGGCTTCCACTGGCAATTGGAAACACTAGATCAATGTCAGGTGAAGAAAATAATATGAAGACTTATTTGCCTAAATTTACTGCAGAACTAACACCAGATTGGCCTACTTCTCAAACAAGTGCTTACAGTCTATGCACCTAGCAGAATACACTTTTATAGATTTGGCCAGAAAGTTGAAGAATGGATATTGCGATCAGAATTTATAATAGTCTATTACTTGGACAAAACAGTAGTTGAAAAAGGATTCCATGCTAAATACATATAGTTACATATTGAGATGGATTTAAAAGTGATTCAGTATTAAGTACCCAATCAAATTTTAGGAAAGATTTTCTTGGCTCATAAGAAGAAAATTAAATAAAATCCTTATAAAGTATATAACACAAAACTTTTCAGTTGAGGATTTTCGGGGAATAATTCCAAAGGACGGTTTTCCTTTTTTTTTACCCAAGGAATGTGCAATATCTTGTAAAATAATGTATTGTAGGGTAGAAGATTGACAATCAAAAAAATCAGTTACTGATAAATAAGAATAGGAGTTCTGAGGGCTTAGCCATCAGCTAATTTATTTAGAATAACAAAAAATTGTTAATACGATGTTGAGGTTCGGTCACACAACACTTGGTGATGGTATATCACAAGTTGAACTGTAGTTTTTAAGAAATTCAAACAGAAAAATTTTACCCTAAAGAAGGCTATAAATTAAACGTCGATGAGAATCTGAAAAAATAGTTTTTTGACCGAACCTCAACATCCTTTTAACAATATCAAATACAATAGTCGTAACGAACATCAAAATATATCAAAAAATAGTTGAGCAATTTACTCTTATTTACTGTCTTAAGTTTAAGACAAAATTTAAATTGAATACTCACATAATGGATATGATAAGGTTGCTTTAACATTCTTAAATGTGATTAACTCACCTGAAACAAACAATTTCTAAAATTAGAAATAATAAAATGCCAAAAATTTTTTTTTTAATATATTTTTTATTTTCTCTTGCTAAGGGAAGATAACAATCGAGTGAAATTTTTGAAAATTTGAATATTAACTGGAAATGTCATTTTTCGTGATTTTCTTTAAACTTCTTCAGTATCTTCACACATCATTTAAAAAAAAATGTTCAAGGAAAATTAATTTTTTGGAGGAATCTGGAGGGGGAACTAGAACGTTGAGCATTGTTCTTGCAAAGTGCCAATTCGGTACAATGAATGGTTTATGGCAACTGTTTAAAATTATATTACATTAAATGCTTTTTTTTAGAAATTTCAAATTTGAAGAGACGGAAGTGGATAAGTTTCTGAAGTGTTTTTCAAATGCTTAAGATTTGTTTTTTTAAAACTTGAAGTGCCTAGCTGGACGTATATATTAGTCCTATCACTTTTAAACTGCTATTATAAGTCAAGGACAAAGTTTCTTTAAACATGAAGTTTTAAGACGTTTAGTTGCTATTAATTTTATTTAATGGTGGAGCAGAGTACATTATTTGGAAAGATCAGTCTGGAGTTCCAAACAATTAGAATAACTCAAGTTTCCAGAAAAATATTTCAAATAAATGAAACATTTTCACGTTTCCAATTCTATAGATATTCGATAGCTATTCAATACATTTAAATATTGCTCATTATTAAGTAGATGGGACACTATTACGTTACCTTTTTAATGGCTCTTTACAGGGAAATCTAAGAAAATCTGGTATTTCATCCATCGTAGCATGCACATTTATTTGATTCCTGACCGGTTTTGGATTTTGATCGATCGTCAGTGCAAATCTACCAAGTTCGTTTAGAGAGTTCACTTGAACGTAATGTTTCTGTTACACTTACACTTGTTGGTCAGTTGGTTGTATCCTAAGAAAATCTTTAAAGCATTTGTTTTCCAAAGAAAAATGTTTCAATATAGACTAAAAAATATGTAGAAAGTCTAAAGAGAATTGCGCGGCGTAGGACGTTTACGAAAAATAAATAAAAATAACTGAAAAATAATAAAAAATCCGGTATAACGTTCTCTTACTGTTTTTTTTTTTTTTTTTAATCATCATTTAAAGGCACGTCAACATTTATGGTCATTGGCGCCCTCAGCCTTCTCAGTGCCTAACTTGAAAATTGATGCCACAAATTTCGCAAAACTGCCAAATATCAACTTTTTCGAAAATAAAAGTTATAGTTTCTATATCTGTACAGATAACATTCCATGTTTAAAGGAAATCGTTATTGGTTTCGAGTAATATTATACAAAACAATCTGCACTTCCGGTTTACCGATTTTCTTCAAAATTGAAATTCTAGCAATCTTCTAAGATATTAATATTAAAAAAAAAAATTCTTCCGGAAATGTATTTCAAATAATAGTTGACAAGGTATTTGTATACATATATATAGTTTGTATACGAAGTTGAAAGTTAAATTCGAAATTTAAAGAAAATCGTATGAACAACTGGTAAAAAAAAAATCCATTAAATAAGTGGCTTTTCTGCTTGATGGATTTTGACCAAATGCTCATTGTTTTAATAGGTTTTAGAAAGAGGGAAATTAGTGAGGAAGTGTTTATGATAAATAAGCTAGAATGAATGTTGAACACTATGTAATAAAATAGAAAAACAAAACTGCCCGGACTTTACACGTAAATAGAAATTAGGTAGTGAGAGATTTAGACTGAGTTAAGAGAAGGGAGTTAAGAGAAGTTGGTTGCTGACGCGTTGTAACTGGTGTATAAACTGTTCTAAATACTATCCCCCTATAAGGCTAGTTTGGTTTTAGTCTCCCACTCTTGTCTGGCCTAAGTAGTGAGTGAGATTCTCAATTTTATGTTTCTCTCTCTGCTTTGCATCCCCTCTCTACGGATCCTATTAAATTGTCATATCTAAATGGAACATGAAGTGAGCTTCCGCTAATTTTTTGTTTTGGGAATATTTTGTCCATGCCTAAACACATAGACCTTTTGTTGAAGATATTTTTCAATGTTCAAAAGACCTCAATACATCTAGGGAAAATTCAATTTCGGGAAATGTTTACATAAACCCAATCCTTCCTATTACACCAAGTAAAAAAAAAGTTTTACCAGAGGTAGCAATAAAACTGAACAAGAAATGTCGATAAAAGAATACAAAAACATACATATACTTGTGGTCAGTATAGGAATTAGAAGAATGCCACTCATGGTAAAACATAGAAATGTTACTGCAAAAGTTTGGTTGAGAAAAGATGAAAAAATAAAAAAACAATGCCGAAGAAAAGCGGCTGTGGGAATTTAGAGGTTAAAAGAAGGGAATCATAATCATACAATCCCTATAACCCCGTACAAATACGAAGAAGATCCAGCGTATTGAAAATGCCTCTCTTTACCGTGAGAGAGAGAGAGGGAGTGAGAGAAGCCGGAGCTGAGTGGCAGAGATAGGTTGGAGTTTTTCCCACAGTCTCAAAATATATGCATAGATTCTTATAGGATTATTGATTTCCATCGAACACTGGAGACCTACGCACATACACTACACACACACACACAAATCACTTTATACGCATATGGTACCATAAATGGCACCTAAAGCTATAACAAAAACTGCTTCTATATATCTTTTTATCTTTTTACATCAAAATATCCCACACCTTTAATCCAAACAAAATAAACAAAAAAATGTAATATATATACGAATTGGTTTTGTTTGTTTTGTCGATGGAGAAGGAGGTATGGACGTGAACTATGCAGAACTTTACTACAATGGAATGAAACGTATTTAATTGGGATAAAGAATTTTCTTTTTACTTTCTCTTACTGCTAAATGAGGAAATAATTATATTTACCATTTCTAGTCAAATTTAAAAAATTGAGTTTTCACCAGAAATACATGTTGCGCAAAAAGAAATATCTGTCGTGTAAAACTCTCACTCGACTTTCTTTAATTTTTTTGAAGGAGCATGACCTTCCAGCTCCACCAGAATATTTTTAAAATCAATTTTCTCGGGAATATGTTTCAACCAAAAATAATAGGCTCTGTGATATTTTACTTCAGTAAAGTTGAACTTGCGGTAATCGTCTTTCTTCCAACTCGGGATATAGGAATCATATTTAATCGTAATTAATATTATAGACATTGCTTCGAGACTTGAGCGGAAACAGTACTGCTGTGGTGCGTTCCTCCACGTGGCTCAAGCCTTCGATCGGGTATGGCATCCAGGATTACTGTGGAAGCTAAAGAAATGCCTACCATCAACCTATTACTTACTCATCAAGTCTTATTTATCTGACCGCTGCTTTCAGATTAGTTGCTGATCTACTACCTCTGACTACTCGCTGGCCGGCGCCGGAGTTCCTCAGGTCAGTATACTTGGCCCGCTTCTATATACTGTATTCACTTCAGATCTACCAACCTGTACAAACACTCTTCTTTGTACTTATGCTGATGACACCGCCATCCTTGCATCCAGCTCTAATCCCATAACTGCCTCCACTCTCATACAGAATCATTTAAATAAAATAGAATCTTGGGCCAAAAAAATGGCAGATTAAACTCAACCCACAAAAATGTCAACAAATCACCTTTACTCTGCGTCGTGCCAACTGTCCTTCAGCAACCTTCAACTCAGTACCACTCTCTCCTACAAACTTAGTTCGCTACCTTGGGATGTACATCGACAAAAGACTAACATGGAATCGATATACAAAACTAAAAAGACTGGAACTTAACAAACGGAATAAGTTTGTCAGACTAATAGGAAGACGATCGAAACTACCTCTCAAGCACAAACGAATAATATACAACTGTATACTCAAACCGATGTGGACTTATGGACTTGAACTGTGGGGTTCAACCAAGTGCTCAAATTCCCAGAAAATTCAATCTTTTCAGTCAAAAATACTCCGCCAGATAACAGATGCTCCATTTTATGTCTCTAA
>JAAEAF010002990.1:0-16561 GCA_011037195.1 Triatoma infestans
CTAGTTCAGTTAGTCTTCTTTTTATGCTTTGATTTGCTTTATTAAGTTTTTCTTTGTGTATTTTTTTAGTTCAAGGGATCGTTTCTTTTGTGTATTTAGTAATTTGTCTTTTCATTTGAGATTTTTTTTTTTTGTATTGTTAACTACTTCTTCATAAGTGTGAGTTAAATTTTTAAATTTTATTAATTGAAAAAAAAGAAGAAGTGACTTCTGTCGTAGCTTAAATTCTGAAGTATAAGCAAACATTATCGGAGTAGGATACTGCTTTTTGAAAATTTTAAAAAAGAAATTAAAACAGAGATAGAAGTAATTATAAAAAGAGAGATCCGTAATTTCTCTTCATTTATGGAGAAGATTGAAAAGAAATGTGAAGAAGACCTAGAATAGGAAAATCGGAATTTAAAGCAGTTGTTATCAAGCAGCAAAGAATAATTGAATCTGTTTGGAAGAAATAATATTATCTTATTTGGAGTGAGATGAAGTCGTGTGATTGTTTCACACCAAATTTCTTTTATTTATTCTTGTAAACTATTGTTAACATTCAGTCTCAAATAAGAAGTGGATCATTTTCCCTAATCTAATGCCATAGAATTAGGCATATCCTTTCTAAGCTAACATTGTGAAATATATCGCAACAAAACTTATGTACTTTAATTAAAATATTATTTGAATTCCTGGTTTATCCTGCATCTGTTTTGAATAAAAAATGAAACTCTCAAACTATATTTTGCAGGTTTCGTGTATTTTTTGCTTTCTCTTACTATTGCAATTGTGTCAAATTTTCGCAATTTTTTTCGCCGGAAATACATTGAGTTCCCTTAAATATGAAATACAATAATTCTTCTTACCAGCAGTAAGAGAAATAAAAAAAAAGAAAAGTTTTTAGCGAATGAAAACAAGCTCCTTATTTTCTTTTTTGATATCAGAATCGCATAAGAAATTACTCATCCATCAGTCTAATGTGCGCGACTTTACTGATTTTTTTTATTTTCAGTTTTTCGCAATTTTTTTGGAAATAGCCCGACGGTTTTCTTTAAACTTTGGATTCTAAATACAGAATTAAGGCCAAACACTTTTATTTAAAACATTAACCTTTCTCTAATATGATTTTCAGTAAAATATGTCTTACTATGGTCCTGGCCCAAACACTCCCCTTATGAACTCAGAATTGATAAAAATGTTTTTCTGTTTTCCACATTATTTTTTAATGTCTCGTAACGACTTCCCTAAAACAGCAGATATCTGATCTAATCATATAAAAACCTATCACTTTTACTTGAGCCATTTTTCAGAACTCGATTTTCGGGGAAATCTGTGAATAACCTAACTTTAAATGTCCGATTAAAGTTTTGTTAGGAGTTGACAAAAGGTGCCATTCATTTTTTTTTAAGAATAAAAATCATATTCATATTCACTTAAACATCATATAATCACAAAATATAATCATATTCACTTACCACATCTGGACTCATCACTTCCGTCCGAACAGTCATAGTGCCGGTCACAGATCTTATGTTTTGGTATGCATTGTAGATTGTTGCAGGTTCCTTGATTTGGTCCGCAAGCTGGATAATAAGGGCCAGATGGCGCAAGCGGTTCATCCACTGGTTTAGTTTTTAAAAACAATAAAACAACATTAACGTTAATGAAATAAAAATAGATTCAAAGATAAGAAGAACTTTTTTAGGTTTTAAACAACAATTCGTAAAAAATACAAAACCAAAATATACGAGCATGTGTGTTATTGTGCTGTCAAACAAACAAAGCAATTTAACTACCAAAAAATTAATAAAATAAAAAAAGCTTGAGTGCGGTAGGTGTTGGAGCAACATAGTGACATTTTGAATCTTGATATGTTTCCGAGCTCAAACAATACATATTGAAACAAATAGCACTTTAACTCAGCGTTTCTCAACTTAGTCTTTTGAGACCCCAATGAGATTGTCCATGTTACTTTCTCTGGATCAAGTATTGAGATCGTGTCAAATTTTCGAAATTGAGCATTCACCAGCAATATATGTTTTAAGATCTTCTGACTAGGAAAACGCTTTTAGCGAAAGATCTATGTGTATTTGTGTGAACAAAATATACCTAGAAAAAAAAATTGGAGGAGGCTCCAACTTAATATTCCATTAGATACAACCTGGTCAAAATTTATTAATTGGACTTTACTGAATGACTTTTATTATTTCAATTTTTCACGATTTTTTTCGAAAATGGCTGCTACAGTTTTTTTAAACTTCTTGTACTATTTATGTTCATAAATACCCATCAGTTATTTGAAACATTTTATCCATGAATATTATTTTTTGGTCAGGTTCTGTGGAAGCTGCAGTCTTAAGCTTTCCTCTAAAGTGCCAATTCAGTATAATTTATACTTCTGCCCTCGAAATGAAACTAAAATACATTAAATGCCCTGCTAGAATTCCAAGGATAAAGAAAATCGTTTATGTTAATGAAGATTCTCGACCGATCTAATAACAACTAAAGGAGATCTCGAGGAGCGGTCAATAAAATGTACACTTTTTTTTAAATCTTTCCCTTAAACATTTAAAAAAAGTGTACATTTTATTGACCGCTCGTCGAGATCTCCTTTAGTTGTTAAAATCGTTTATCTGAGGGGGGTGTTGACTCTACAGAATTTAAAACCTAACTCTCATATATAATAAAAACCTATAAATAGATTCTAGGTACATTCTAGGAGAGATTCTGTGAGATGGTTAGGTCTACCTCTAAATTTATACATCCTTTGTTTCTGGGCTTCATGGTAGTAGTACCTAGTCAGTTATGATACTCCAAGCTGCCTTCTAGTTTATAACAGGGATTATAAACCCTAGCACTTATAGTAAATGATTTATACTTTTAAATGTTTATGAAGTACTTATAACTGAACATCTGGTTGGGACTATTTTTTTTTTTGCCTATTTTTTGTGGCGGGCTTAACGTCCAACTACCAATTAGGTGTCGTGGACGGGGGCGGAAGCACCTACTTTACTGTTAACATTTTTCATACCAATATAAAATTTTAGCAGTTATATTGCAAGTTATATTGCTACCCCAGGACTCGAAATGGGGTATGTGGTTGGGACTACAATGCTAAATAACATCTGTGATTTCATTCCTCAGAGGATGCTTGTTTTGGTTGTTTTCCACAAGTTTCGGACCTACATCCGCCATCAGAGTAAGGCTAAAGTTGACTTCAACTTTATGTATCCGTCACTCACCACAGTGTTTGATTTAAAATAAACATGCTGCGATGGATAAAATTCCAGAGGAATTTATATCTTATAAACTAATCCAATTACCCGATAAGATTATATTTTATAAGGATGTATGTTTGTAAATACTAGCATCTATATTTTTTAGGTCAGACTTTTAGTAAAAATTCCAGAAGTAATGATGATTTTTTATTTAATAATAGCTAAAGAATTTTTTCCAATAGAAATGGTTGAGAAACGCTGGTTTTGAAGTCATAAATATGAATAGTTTGAAATTTTTTTTTGTTAATTTCCTAAGCATTTCAACAGCAGTCATTGTATTATAGCTTTTTATGGAGAAATATTATAATATTCCTCTTATATTCCAATTTGCATTTTTAATTTACATAATATAAAAGAAAAAAAGTAAAAAAAGACAGTTCACAAAATTCCAAGAAGTTCATAAAATAATCAAGAACTGAATAATACAATTGTTGGGCAAACACTACTTGGAAGGATATAAAATGACAGTCGGTGCTTTCTAATTTTTTCTAATAAAAAAAATCGACGTAAAGTCAATAAAGGAAGAGTTATTAGTGAAACACAGAATAAAGGTATTGGGAAAATGCTTGTGAAAAGAAAAAGTGCACTTTTATCTAATTGGATTATTTTTTTATTTATTTTAAGTTTAAGAAAAGAAAATAAAAAGTGTCCGCTTCAAAGGTTTCCTTTTTTCGTTTTGGAAGCTTCCAATCAAAAATAAATAAATGAAAATAGTATATAAATAATGTTATATAAACTATGACCCGGAATGCAATCAAGATTCAGCCAAATACTAGCAAACCAAAAAAAAAAAAATCACGAATTTTTTATTTTAAAGAACAAGAAAAAAAATCAAAATAAAAATTAATATAATGATTATATATATACATATACAAAATTCGTAATTAAACATAAAAAAGACTTAATTTTTGTTTACTTTTTATTTATTTATTAATACTTTAAGATGGTGCACCTCTACACTTGCATGCCCTTTTGGTGAGATTTTTTTTTATTTGTTATTTTTGTTTTGTTTTATTATTATTTTTGTTTTGTTTTTTGCTTTCTGCTTTAACAAACTCACCGTGATTTTTAGGAAGTTCGTCGGGGCAGAATAATGTTTATTATATTCGTTGTGTGGGAATCATATCGTACACAGTGAACAAAAGAAAACAACAAAGAGATCATTTGTTAGATATTATCTAGGCAATCACAAACACAATACAAATATTTTAATATTTTATTTATAATTTTTTTGTTTTAATTCTCTTTTCTTTATGCAGCTAAAAATGATTTATTTATTAGGAATAAAATTGCTAAAGCTAATTAACTTACTTTTTCCTCATTGAATATAAAGCTTTAAAGTACCTTTCCACATAATTCACAGATTACTTTATAACTTATTTATTTGCAAAGAACTCGTGTTTAAAAGAAATAATATGTAAGCTTAATAGATAACTTTAAAACTTTATTATTACTTATAAGAATTTATTTGAATATATTAATTATAAGCAAGTATACCGTTTTATTACAGAAAGATCGGGTAATAACAATTCATTTGTGTACTGTTAGGGAAGGGATTAGCTAAGTGGTTAGCGTATTGGACTCCCACGGGTTCGAGTCCAGTGCTACCCTTAGATTTTTTTCCTCCTAGGAGCCTCTACAGCTCACTATTCGGTGATGGACAGTATTGTCTGTAGCGAGAGAACACTGTCCGGAGGCCGTCAGTGCACTGAGAAGGCTCCGGGCGCTAATGACCACAGATGTTGAAGCGCCGCCTTAAATTAAACAAAAAAAAAGATAGTACTGCTAGAAACCAAAGAATTGCCCATGGCTTTGTTTCTTGTAATTCAATGCCGTTCTCTGGCGTAACGGCATCTTTCGAATATAAATTTGTTAACTAAATAGATCTCCGGTACTTGTTAGGGTATATGTTAAATTGAGTGAAATGTAGAGCTTCTGTCCTATGAAAACTATAAATCTGGCAACATTTCGGCAAATATTTTTCTTTTGCAAGGCCTAGAAGCCTTAGAAATAAAATCCAAAGGGTATGTTAATTCAATTTAGGTGGTTATTTTTTAATTTCTCAAAATTTTATTTTAAGTCATTACTTTTTTCCAGAATTAACATTTATCCAGAGACAGATCAAGAGCAGGTGCGCGATCAATAAAGGATATAAGAGGAACCTAATATTGTGGCCAACGTATCCATCTTTCCTGATATTCCCTTATTGTGCCCAAACTAGAAGAACATTCTTGTAGCAGTAGTATAGTACCAATAGGAATCTGGGAGAACTTTTCAAAAATTTTATCCATTTAGGTTCGAAATTTCTAGGAACAGGACCATTTCACATATGCTATGAGCCATTAATGGTGTCTCCTTAGCAAGTCCATCAATCCCTTCTTGCTACTGTGAGATGGAAACTATTGAAGATGACCGACCATTTTTCATTAAATAATTAACACCAGTTTTACTTCTGGGCTTTAGAAGAGTGAATATTTATCTAAAGCTCCGATTTTAAAGAAATCAGTTGACCGGAATGCCATATTTCTGGATGGGTTTTTCAATTTTCTGCTTTTCTCGATCATAACACCAACTGTTTTCCTTAAATTTGATATACCAGTAAAGGCTGATATATCAATATAAAAAAGGCTGACATCACTTAGTTTACTGTAGTTTAGGATCAGGTAAGGAAGCCAGCAAAACATTTAGTAAATATTCAAAATTTGAAGAAAATTGGTCACATACAATCATGAAAATTCCAGTAACAAAATCGAGTGAATATTTCATACCAGATATTTTTTGTTGTGATTTTTAATGTTCCTAATAAATAAATCACAAGCTCTAATCTCATTAGAATTGAAATTTCACAAAACACAATTACCTGTTCCATATAATTCAAGATCCTTTTGGGTTAATACCCCAAATTTGTAAAATTGTGAATGATCTTTTCTGCTTCCAGCTTCCCAAAGAATCATTGCTGCTTGCGCATATTATTTCCTTCATTGACTATTATGTATTGTTAATCATTTTATTTATTTTATTAAGAAAGTATTGTATTTAAAAATTTTGCACAGTGAAAATAATTTCCAGATTTTTAATGGAGATTTTGATAAAATTAAAAAAAAAAATTACTAAAATTAAATTATACCCAGTTGTTTGATGCAGACTGAACTAGTTGTATTCTAAACAGATCAATGCGTGTTTACTGAAAGTTACGAATATGACAAAAATAATTCTTTTTCTTTATTCTGAAGGTCTACATATTTCAGGCAGCCTGGAATTATATTCTTAAAATATTTAAGTGACTTTAAAAGGTCCCCACAAGTCTGAAAGCTATTTTACGGAATGTAACAACTTTAACTTATTTCAGTATTAAAAAACAAATTGTGCTTTCGGTTAATGGCAATCTTGAAGTCACATTAAATCTTGAATCTTGAATTTAGCTTTGGCCTACTTCTAGACACTTGGTTCCAGCAATCATAATCTCAACCCAAATTCAAAAATAGTGGAGAGCGCGCATTCGGCCTTAGTGCGAGAAATTAATGAGGAATTTGAGAGCCACAATTAGCAGCGGACCTGGTATCGAAGAAAATCGCGACTGCCACACGTACTTCCATTAATCTTTGCCGTCTAACAAAGACCATTGGTCCTTCATGGGCACTAAAGGTTTGGTTTAGACACAATTTAATTGTAAGTTAACCTGTAATAAATATAAATTTGGCATAAATTTTATAAGAAAATATTTGACTCACATCGTTCAACTTGTAGATAAACTCTTGCGGAAGATCCTGGTGTATTATGGGGTACGCCAAGTGTTTCACATATATATGATCCAGAATGAGATATCTGGAAAAAGAAATGCATGGTTGATAAAACTTTTGGTTTAACTTATAGTTGTGTAGATAGAGTGGCCACAAAGCCACATCCAGCTACGATCTGAAACATCTTTCCTGGTTGCCTTGGGGATGGTGTTTGCACATAGTATATAAACGTCTAAAAGTATGTAAATGTATAAAAAACGTGAGTGAGCGTATATGGTGATGACGTAGAGTTTGCGTTGGGTAGACTAAACCCAAGTAAGTTGAACACATCAAACTACCTCTGCAGGGCCTACGTGTATTGTATGAATGTTGAAGAGTGTCAGTGTTGAGCTGAGGAACCCGCTCCTTTACCAAGATCCCTGAGGAAATGGCTAGTCCCCCCACATGTTTTGTTGCACACAAAGTTATAATATGGTATAACAAAAGTCTGTGAGTTTTTTCATTTAGTTGAATGAACTGTTTACTTAAACATAGCGCTGTTATGGCACTTTGGTCACTTAATACTGATTATTTGATATTCACTTTTTAGTGTGTAACAGTTTTTAGGCTAGTTTTGACCGTGTGAGTTGGTATAAAAAATTATACGTTAATTAAATTTTGAAATTCAGGCTACATTCAAAAGACTTTGCCAATTCGTGTTGCACAGTACGAAATAGTATTTCAGCGAAAAAGATATGAACTTTAAAAGTAAAGCAGGTTGGGGTCCCTTGACCCAATTGTTTTATCCTGAAAATTAATCTGATCCTCGAACAAGCACTAGAAAACTTGCAAGAGGGTTAGGAGTGTCTCAATTTAGCACAAATAGACGCATGACATTGGAATTGTATCGAAATTGTAAGTATTGTAGGACTATCCCCCACGAATTGTCACCTCAGCAAACTGCACATAGGTTGAACTGGTCTCTTAAAAATCCAAGTTATTTTCGATTTATAAAGTGAATTGTCATTTGCTATGAAAAGTGGGTACACTATAACAATTCAAACACATATAACAGGGGTTATGGCTGGGCCAGTCTGCTCTTTCTGTGCCTCGTAGGAAAAGGTTTGCGAAAAAGATAATGCTGTGCATGTGGCGGAACTTTGAAGTAGTGGTGCATTTCAGGTTGGTTTCAGATGAGCGGAGCTATTCAGCACAATTGAATAGAGTCCATGCTGTTGTGACAGAAAATCACCCTACTTTAGTCAACATAAAAAGTTCTCCTGCAAAAGATAATGCAAGACCACACACTTCGCATCAGGCTGCCTCAAAAATTAATGAGTTGGAGTTTGAACTACTTTTTCTCATACTGCTCACTTATTCCGATTCTTTGTCCATTTTTTGCAGAGTAAAAACAATACCATGGAAGAGTAGGTGAAAGAGCTTGTATTGAATTCTTTGCCTCCAAAGTACCTTTGTGGTACCAAAGAGAAATTGAATTGCTGGCACAAAAATAGGTTGAAGTGATTAATAACAATGGATTATACTTTAAAGAATACACTGGTTAAGTCTTATTTTTTAATACTCATTAAAGTAAAACAGCCAAAATCGCAAAGACTTTTTTACACCCCAATATACTCGTATATCGTAAAATATGCACATAATCATATCTATAGAATCAATAATTAACCAAGTAACTAACCTGTACATTTGGTATTTCTAGACGACCTCTGTGATCTCTGGAATGTGGCGGTAAAGCTTGACCTCCACCTCTGATCCATCTTACGGGATGTCTACCAGGACCTTCGTCCCTACATTGGAATACAACTTCACGACCTGTTTATTTTGGGAAAACATTGTTTTTCATTATAAATTTTATATAGAGAAATAAGTGATTAATATTATATAAAGAATTGCAATAAATATTTATGAATAAAAGCAAAGTTTCTCTTCATTATTAATTGCACTCAAACAGTCTCTTTCTCTGCACTTAAGAACTATCACGGACTCCTACAATACCCTATTTTCTTAATGGTGCGGTTGCTGTTGTGGGCCTTCCCATAGTTTCAGTTCCATCACTATTCTTTACTGTATTACCTACCTATACTTCTGCCTTATAGTTTTGAAAGAGATCGCATTGTGTAGTTGTTAGGTTGTATGGAGGTTGGTATGGTAGTAATTTTTTGCGTGACTGGTGAATGAATGCGGCACTTAGACAAATAGGATCGGCTCAGATCTTCAGTTTTAGTTTAGATAGGTTAGAATAGGAATAGGATTGTTTGTCCCCCCAGGAATATTGAGTATAGATGGGGCTCAAAATGGAAAGTTGCACATAGTTTTAATTATGCTTGGAATGACTGAACGAACGAACGAATAGTACGATAAGTTTAGGCTAAGATCACTGTCTCCACCCTGCCACCCCAGGAATATTGAGTATTGGGGGGACCCCTAGTTTAGGTTTAGTTTTAGGTATAAGCTTACTCTGTTAGGAGTTATATGATGCCACGTTTCAAGGTAAGCTACAGCTATCAGGTTATGAGCTTCCTTATGGGCGGGTATAGGCGAGAGCCTAGGTAAGGCTCACCCAGACCTACCGCCTTGTCAAATAATAAAAAAAAATCTCACTGTCCGAACTAGTCAGAATGTCCGGTCTTAGCAAATTCGGTCTAGTTTAGTAGCGACCCTATAGAACGGGTTTTAAAAATTGTATAGAAATAAAATTTATCTACATTAAATTTTCTGGGCAGCAGGTTTACATCTTAGAGATTTTAAATAACTTTTCAAATAACGTGTAAGGTATGAACATTTGATGGCCTTCTGTGCCCCAGTCATAGACTTCATTAATAAGCTTCACAGCTGGCCTAAGACGTTATTACGCTCATTACAGGAACATTCCGGAGCTCCATGCGGACTTAGTAGCTTAACTCTCACCCTAAATCTTGCCTCCGATATGATTCCTAGCAAGGAATTTAATCGGATTTACTAAACGCATTAGTAATAATAGGAAACTGCATTCCTACTTGCAAAATCATTAGCGATCGCAATAAGCGTCTTCTGATTACATCTCCCAACAAAATCGTCGTCCATCGGGCCCAAATTTTTCATAGTTTAGAAACTGGTTTGTTTATGTTAAAACTGTTTTGTTATGTTAAAAGATGCAGTTAAAATTGTTTTGCAGGTGCTGCAGAATTTTGCAATAATTATCCTCTTTCTTTTTTTTTTACTTGCTCTTACTGTTTTAAGAAGTAATACTATTACGTCGATTTTTCGAAAAAGATGTGAAATACATCGTTTAGGGTCCTCGTCTAAACTCAAAGAAAAATATTTTTAGCGAATCGTCTATATTCCGGGTATGTATCTATTTCTGAATAAAATATCACAAAAACTAAAACAAAAGTTTCGTTCAAAATCAGCCAAACGGAAGCGATTTTACTAATTTTCATTTTCTCCTACTCCTACTAAGAGGAAGTATTGTAATCGTATCAAATGGCGATATCCAGTCTGTGTTGTACTTTTGAAGAGTGCGGAGCGAAGTTCACTTAAGCGTTCTTCTTCAATATAGGCTTGTTCTATTAAATTAAAAAGTTTTATTTCAGTTTATTTTTCGTTTTAATTTTGATTTTTTTCTTAGTTTTCTGATAGTTTTTCTTTTTTCCGTTTTTACCAAATAAGAAGTGTTTAATTTATTTTATTTTCCTGGTTTATTTCGTTTTGAATTTTTTTTTTTTTTTTTTTCGTTCTTACAACATAAGAAGTGTAAACCTTAAGTTCATTTGCTTATTCAATAGGAAGTGTGTTTTGTTCTTTTTTCTTTTCATTTAATTTGTTTGTGTTTTTAATTTGTGTTTGTGTTTTTGGAATTTTCCGAAAGGTAAGCTTTGTTTCTATTTTATTCTGATAACAGTTTAAAAAAGTATGGAGGATAATAGTGGAGGACAGGTGGGTATACCACCTGACATTTCTATGTATGAAGAGTTAAAAAGTAATGAAAATTTAGGAACTTTGAATCAGAAAAAAGAAAAGAAAAGGGTTGAGATGTCGTATAGGAACGAGGATCCGGGCCCATTCCACATTTTAATCGAAAGTGGTAACAAAGAAAAAGCTGGTATTACTCGTTTACATCCCATGGCGGTCGGAAAACTAATTTTCTTAAATCACCCAGATATATCAGCCAATATTGATAATATTAAAAAATTAGGTATCAATAGAATAAGGGTAGAATTAAATAATGCTGTTTCAGCAAATAAGCTACTAAATTCTAAAATATTGAAAGAAAAGGAATATATTACTTACATACCAAGTTATCTATTGCAAAGAAAGGGAGTGATTAGGGGGGTAGATACGGAGTTGACTGAGGATGAAATAAGGGAAGTTATAAAAGGTCCTTATGGTAATCAGTTGGAAATTTTGGAATTAAGGAGAATTAAACGTAAAGTAGTGGATGGAGTGACAAACGAGAAAGTATTAGTAAGCACTCAGTCGGTTTACTTTAATATTAGAGGGCAAATCTTACCACCAGTCGTGTATATTCACTATGTATGTTGTCAAGTGCATAAATACATACAGAGTGTGATACAATGTAAAAAGTGTCTAAGATTTAATCACTTTGAGGATCAATGCCGAGGAAAAATCAGGTGTGAAAAATGCGGAGCGGAACACAAAGTTAGTGAATGCAGTAATGACGAGGCTAAATGTGTGAACTGTGGTAGTAACAGTCACCATGTCACCAATCAGGGGCTATGTCCGAGGTTTAAAAAAGAACGAGCAATAAAAGAAGTCATGGCAAATAGTAACATTCCCTATAACGAAGCAAGAAATTTTCTTGATAATAACTCGTTCTCTGCTATTGCCAGGAGCGAAGTTCCGAATATATATAATACAAAGGAATTTCCCTCTATAAATAAAAGTACGCCATCTCCAAATAGAGTTTTCGCATCCACAGCCTCATACAGAAGAACCACAAAAAGAAACAGAACTCCCTCTTCCCCTCCTACTAGTCCTGTTAAAATAGATAAAGAGCTATTTTATCAGGAATCTGTCAGCAAGAACATACCAGGTGGGCTAATTAAAAGCAATCCCTACCCTCCCCTCTATAAGCCAGGCACTAGTATTAACAAAAATTCAGAGAAAATAAATAGTAATAAAGATATTTATGAAGCGGTATTCACTATTATAAAAAATATTCAATCAGAAAATATGAAAGAACTCAATGATGAAATTATAAAAGAAATGATAAGAGAGAGAATAAAGGCGTTAGAGGAGGTGCAATAAATATCCCTGATGTCTGAAGATAGTATATTACTTTATTAAAATTATCTAATTAGATAACTAGATATGTTAATATATTTTATAAATATGTATAATAGTTTGAGAAAGATGATTGATGTGTACATAGAATTTTACTATACCATGTATAAAGGTTTAAATCATAATGTATATAAGTGTGAATGTTATGGTAATAGATATGATTGGAAATATATGTATGTTAGTATGTCTGTGTGTATTCAGAATTTAATCGTAGTGTATATAGCATTAATCTATTTATTGGTTTATTAATCTAACAATTTATTTATTAGTTCATTTATTTATTTTTAACTTCCCTATTTGAAAATGCACGGTTTAAAAATCATGCAATGGAACGCTAGATCAGTTGTAAATAAGAAGGCGGAATTCGAGTCATACCTACAACTGAACAAGATTAATGTAGTGGCGTTATCGGAAACATGGTATCGCCCGGGGTTGGTTTACACTTATCGGGGATACAATACTTTCCGCAATGATAGAGCCGACGGTAGGACAGGGGTCGCAATACTACTAAAAAATTATATTAATTATAAAGAAATTAAAAATATTTATTCTATACCTAAATTACTATACATTGGTATAGAACTGAAAATTAATAATAACAAAAAGTTAAATATTGTTTCAATTTACAATTGTCCTACTAATAATATATCCGTCAACGACTGGAAATTATTTTTTAAAAGTATTCCTAGTCCGGCCTTAATTTTAGGAGACTATAATTGCCACCATTCTGCTTTCGGCTCCAGCTGGACAGATGGAAAGGGTAGAAACCTAATTGAAGCTGCTCACGAAACAAATTTTATTTTTCTAAATGACGGCTCCCCAACATTGGTGAGTAATATGGCGAGTAGTAGTAGGTCGGCTATAGATATCAGTTTCGTATCTAGTGATGTTGCCCATATGTTTGAATGGTATGTAGACTCTGACCCCTTGAGTTCAGATCATTTACCTGTTATTATAAAAACTAACTCTTTCACTTGTCATAATCAGACAGATAATCATTTTAGAACGTGGAACACAAAAAGAGCTAATTGGGATAAATTCAAACAGTTTATGGGTGAAAATGATAGTTTATTAAATGAGTCTGCTAAATACAGTGTTTTTATAGATACAGTTAATAAAGCCTGCGAACTATCTGTTCCCAAATATAATAAAAATATAAAATTAAAAACTAGCTATACCTGGTGGAACCTAGAATGCCAAAAAGCTACCACTGAAAGAAAATTAGCTTTCTCGAATTACAAAAGCCATTCTAATTTTAACAACTTTATAGAGTATAAAAGGAAAGTTGCTATCGCTAAAAGAGTGATTAAAGAAGCTAAGAAAAGGTCATGGTTTGAATTTTGCAATAATCTCAATAAAAATACTCCTTTAAAAACTATCTGGGAACAAATTAAAAAGCTAAAAAATAGAAAGGTAGAGAATTGCCAGCCAACCGTTCAAGACGATTGGATAAATGAATTTCTAAGAAAACTAGCTCCAGATTTCGTTTCCCCACCCATAAGATTAACAGAAAATAATGAAGAACATTTCCTAACCGAAGATTTTTCACTAGAAGAACTTCTTAAATGTATAAAAACCAATATTAATACATCTCCGGGTAGAGATCAAATAGTATATCCCATAATTAAAAATTTACCTGACTGTAGTCTAAAAACTCTACTATATATGTTTAATGATTTCATGAAAACTGAAACGTGTCCAGACGAATGGAGAGAATACGTTGTTGTTCCGATTCGGAAAAAAGATAAACAACCTAATAGATGCGATTCTTAACGCCCAATATCCTTATCCTCTTGTCTCCTTAAAACTTATGAAAGACTAATTAAAAATCGTTTGGAATGGTGGTTAGAGAAAAATGACAAATTGCCAACCTCGCAGTATGGCTTCCGCAAGGGGAAATCAACCGCTCATAGTATTTCAAAACTTGTCACAGATGTACAAATAGGCTTTACAACTGGTAAATCGACTCTAGCTATATTTTTGGATATTGAAGGAGCATATGATAATGTAGTAATACCATTACTAGCCAATAAAATGCGAAAAATAGGTATACCACCTAAACTTATAAATGGTATTATAAACATATATTCTGAACGGGTTATTTATTTGAAAGTTGGCGGTTCCTTATCAGGACCGCTGACTTCGAGAAAAGGTATCCCGCAAGGAGGAATTTTAAGCTCGCTTCTTTATACAATTTACACATCGAACATAGAAAATACTGTGCCAACTGGAGTTAATATTCTACAATATGCGGATGATATATGCCTATACACGACATCTAGTGATTTAGAAACCTGTTCGGAAAAACTAAATGAAACCATGCTGAATTTAAATAAATGGTGTTTGGAAAACGGTTTGACCATATCAAACGAAAAATCAAAAGTGTGTGTCTTTTCTCGAAAAAGAAACCTACCTATAGGAAACGACATAGAACTTGGGAACCAACTATATCATGTCGCGCAAGAAGTAAAATTCCTAGGCGTTTTCTTGGATAAGAAACTAATGTGGAAAAATCACATCGACTATATCAAAACAAAAACTGAGAAATATATTAATATCCTCCGAATGGTCACTTACCATAATTGGGGAGCAGATCCAAACATCTCTTTAATTTTTTACAGAGCCTGCATAAGAGCGGTAATAGACTACGGATGTTATTTTTATGGTAATGCTAGCAAAACTGTATTAAAAACACTGGATCGACTGCAATATAAAACTTTAAGACTCTGCCTAGGTTTGCTTAATTCCACACCGATCGATGCTCTTTTGAATGAAAGTGGAGAATTACCTCTTAATTACAGGCGGCAAATGTTAACCGATAGGTTTTTGATACGAGTAATGGCCTATAGTCCAGAAATTTATAGGAAGATATCAACCCTAGGGATGAAAGATCTTATTCATCGATTCTGGCAAAAGAAAATATCACCTCCCCTAGCGGCCAGTTACGTAAATACAGCCAAATATCATGAGATGATTGTATGTGGTAATAAAATAGCGGCATTTGACTCAGAATTTTACTTTAAATATAGATTACCTGTAATAGATCTGGAGGAGAATAGTGACCTGCCCAAAGAATCGTTAAGATATGCATACAAACAAGAAATCTTGAAAAGATGGCCCGGGTCATATCTAATTTATACAGACGGCTCCAAGCTTAACAGTAAATGTGGCTGTAGTTTCTTCGACCCTCAACTAAATATAACAAAACTAATAAAAGTTCCTGATGTAGCCACAGTATATACTTGTGAGTTGGTTGCAATGCTAGAAGCCCTAAATCACCTTGACTACACTAATGCAAAGGACGCTTGTATTTTAACAGACAGTAAAAGCGTCTTACTCAAATTAAAAAATTACAAGATAAATTCTACCGTTAGTCACATTGAAAAAATTATTATGGACCAATGGTACAACTTGCGGAATAAGGGTATTATAATTAGGTTTGTGTGGATAAGAGCACATATAGGTATTTCAGGAAATGAAATGGCGGATTATTACGCCAAGAAGGCAACGGCAATAGGAGAAGAAATACACATTAAAGTGCCGTTCAGAGATGTTTTTTCTCAGATAAAAACCAATCATATTAAATTATGGGAGAAAACGTATTGTGAAGGAGAAAAGGGAAAATTTTATAAATCTGTAAACCCTACCCTAAATAAGAAACCCTGGTTCCACGCTTCAGCAGTTTCCAAACGATTTTGCCGCATTATATGCCGATTGAGAGTTAATCATGGAATTTGTAAGGAGTATCTGCATAAAATTGGTGTGAAAAATTCCCCAATGTGTACATTGTGTAAGGAAAGCGAAAGTCTGGAACATATAATTATGATATGCCCAAAATATAACTCTATTAGAGAAGCTTTATTTAAAAACATAATTACTAAAATTACAAACCCCTTTAACTATAAAACACTTCTTGCGGAGGCCAAATTAGAAGTATATAGTGAAATTGTTAAATACATCAGTGATATAAACATTAAAATTTAGTTAGAGAAGAAAACATCAAGAAAAGAATTTGAAATTTAGGTTTTAATTTAGGTCTAGGTTCAAGGGGTGCGAGGAATAGCGAGTACTCCACCCCACAGTGTGCACGTGAACATGAATGATAGATCTGTAGTTATAGAGTGGATGTAAATATAGGTGTGCATGTATTTATTAGCGAGAGTGAGATAGGTAGGTTAGAGTATGAAAGTCTAGAGTGAACGAGATATGTAAATAGTTGTTTATAATTTTAAATTAACATTAGGTTTAGCGGGATGGAGGAATATCGAGCACTCCATC
>JAAEAF010002991.1:0-11345 GCA_011037195.1 Triatoma infestans
ACTCACACAACTTTCTCTTACTCCAGTCTCAAAATGATAATTGACAAATTTTATAGTTTGTGTACCAAATTAATGAAATTCGTCGAAAACTGAAAAAACTGTTCAGTAAAAGCGCACTTCCGGTTTACTAATTTTCTTGAAACTCGGAATTTCCGCCATCTATTTATTTCTAACTAATTAAGTTTGGATGATAGAATTGTATAATCAACTAGGATAGTTCTTTAATGAAAATCTAACCCCACCCCTCCCGTACAAGTGTCCTTAAATGAATTTTCCCAGGGAAATGTTTTAGATAAAAGTTGTAGATCTTTGCATGTTTAGTTTATATACGAAGTTTCAAAAAAAATCGTTGGAGCCATTTTTGAGAAAATTGCGAAAAAGTAAATAAATCATTTAGTAAAGTGGTAAAGTAAACGCACTTCCTGTTATACGATTTTTTTCAAACTCAGAATTTCAACAACATATTTAATTCTAATTAATATTATTTTGATGACAGAATTGTCTAATAAACTGAAATAGCACTTTAAATGGAAACCTAACCCCCACCACTCCCCCAAAAGTGCCCTTCAATACATTTTCCCGGAGAAATGTTTCAAATAAAAGTTGTAGTTCTTTGTATGTGTGATTGATGTTTGAAGCTTAAAGAAAACCGTCGGAGCCATTTTTGAGAAAATCGCAAACAAGTAAAAAATCCAACTATTAAAGTGGTACTTCCGGTTGAGGAATTTTGACAGACAATGTACTGTCAGATCACATCGTGATACCGAAACGGAATAACAAGTTTGAACTTTCTGCGATTTTTCGTTTATGAGCTATGCTGTTCACATACACACATACATACACACACAGAGACCATTTGCTAAAAACCACTTTTTTGGGACTCAGGGGACCAAAAGGTTATTTCCAGTTGAAAACTCGATATCGAAAATTTGACCCGATACAATACTTCCTCTTACTAGGAGTAAGAGAAAGTAAAAACGACTTCCTTTCATTGCAATTTAAATTAATGATTTATGACAAATATTATTTATTTAAACGGTTAATTATATCGTTACAACTGTCACATATATCTGAAAAAATATGTCCATCGGAAATATAGTAAGTAACAAAGTCGTATAATCTGGTATTTAGAAGACTTCAATATATCAGAGACATTTTCCGTGGTAGCCTGCTTCATTTTTTGGTCATCAACCGGTTTCGGGCGTTCGTCCATCTTCAGGATGCGTTTTTTCAGACAGTGTGACAACACTGACTTGTACAGAGCAAACTTTGTTTTCACACTGACTGGTTTAACTGAATTTAAAACTAAACTCTTAAACTACGTCAAGGGATATGGTCAACTGGGCGGGAAAACCCGTGTTTGGGTTGTTAAAGGGCAAATTTTCCTTACAATGGACACAACACGTGGGGGTCTAATTTTTAAACTCTGTTGATGGAGGGAGATTTACTTTACAATTACCTAACCAATATAAAATATACAAAATAAATTTAAATTAAATTAAATAACGATTTAAACTTAACATCATTTAAAATTAAGCGATTTTTATAATTAAGTTTTTTATAACTATGCCTTCCACTCATTATTTCACTTTTTCACACAACATTCACATCCTCGCAAGCATGTATACCTAAATATGGTTTCTTATATAGTTAAGTTTTTTATTATGCATTCCACTCAACATATCACCTTTTTACACAACATTCACATACACCATACATCATCCAAATACGCACACTTTTTTTTTTTAATATATATATAACTAGTAAATTTAAATATATATAACTAGTAGATCTGAAACTAAAATCCGTGTGAACTATTTGTTGCATATGTAATGTTTGCACTGTTAATTGCTTTTAAACGCAAAAAACAGTAAAAAAAAAAATAGTCAAGTGGGACTTCCGGTTGAGGAATTTTGATAGATAACGTGTAGGGTCAGATCCCATGGTGATACCTAAACGGAATATCAAGTTTCAACTTTCTAAGGTTTTTCGTTTTTTGAGCTATGCTGTTCACATACACATACACGCACATACACACAGATCATTTGCTAAGAACCACTTTTTTGGACTCAGTGGACCTCAAAATGGATATTTCCGGTGAAAATTTGATACGATTACAATATTTCCTCTTACTAGGGAGTAAGACAAAGTAATAAACTCGCAAATGTATTCTATTAAAGGAGTACTTCCGGTTTTTTCAGATTTTCTTCAAATTTGAATATAATGCTTGTAAATATTTATTAATATTATATATGTGATAAAACGAACCATATAATTTATTGAAGTGGTAATTTATGGAGAAGCTTTATAACGAATGTTACTGTTCCACCCCCAGAAGCTCACAATAAATAAATTTTCCCCAAAAAAAGTGTAAGGGAGGGTAGAGATTTTTATACGAAGCTTAAAGAAAATTGTTGGAGCTTTACGCGAAAAACCGGAAAAGAAAATAATCAGTAAAGTCGCATTTCCGGTGGATGGATTTTGTCCGTAATCTTCGTGGCAGGTGCGCTAAGTAATATTACCTAAACGGAATACCAAGTTTCAGAGCTTCCTGCGATTTTTCTTTTTTGAGATATTTTATTAAAACACAACACACACACACACACACACACAGAGACCACATAATTCGCTATTTTTAATATTCAGGGAAGGCACACAAGGAAGTATTTCCGGCGTCAAAAAATATCAAAACTAAAAAAAATGCGACGATAATTTATCGCAACAATATAAAGTTTATCTTATTCCTTTTTTGTGAATAATAATTATCTTATCTTAATTATCAATAAAAAAAAAAAAAGAAATCAATTATTTTATTAATACGGATGTTTGTTTATATACTCGTATCAATGGTGACTAATATTTCAATATACGTATTGAAATGTACACCATTAGCCATATTGACAAATCAGGCAATAAATATAATTTTTTTTTTTTTTTATTCGATAAAATCTCATTTCCTCTTACCTAATTTTTTTTCATAATGCATTTAATGGATTTTAATGTTATGTAAGAATTCTACGCTGTAATGATTGGCACTTCAGAGATTAGCTGATTCGCCACAAATTTTTTTGGAAAAACGTTTCAAACAGAAATGTTAAATTTTCAGCTTTCAGTTACCAGCAGCAGTGGGTATAATACCAAATTTAAAGTAACTCTCTGGTGTCGTTAAGAGAACAATAAAAATAAAAAATAAAAAAATTGCAACACTAAATTCACAATTTCGGTGAATCAATTTCCTTCACACTTTGGAATTTTAACAAAATTTAATCCCCTCATTAACGCTGTACAAAATGAAAGACCCGAGCAATATCCTGCAATTCTACCTTTAAAAGGGAAGCCTAATGTTACCCACCCTACTCCCCTATAATTAATCTAATGGAATTTTCCCAAAAATGTTTCAAATAAAAGTGATACATCTACATTGCTAAAAAAAGAAAAAAAATGGTTACTTTCGATTACCACGGTTATACAAATGATTTCCTATAGGATGCTATGACGATATTCAGATAAAATGTGAAGTTTGAACTACTTATGAATTTTCGTAATTGAATTATGTGTGTTTACATATATAAATAGATTGTTATAGGAAAAATATTGCACTGCGACCTGAAAGATCTAGTTATGCCCCCCCGGAGCCTTCTCAGTGTACTGCCCGCTGTAGAGGCTTCCAGGAACAGAAAAAATCTAAAGGCAGCATTGCTGGATACGAACCCGTGACTACCGCGTTGCTAGTCCAGCGCGTTACCACTCAGCTAAACCCTTCCCTTTCTTTTCAGATACATGCACCACATACCAGGACCACTTTCTTAAGAACTCATTTTTTTCAGAAGACCCCAAAACGTATGTATTTTCTAAAAATTAAATCTCGAAAACTTCACTCCATCCACCATATTTCTATAGTTGGAAATTTGCGGGCTAGTTACGCACATTATTATTAAAAAAAAAATATCAAGTTTGTATATTATACAATGTTTACTTTCTCTTACTCCTAGTAAGAGGAAGTATTGTAATCGTATCAAATTTTCAATATCGAGTTTTCACCGGAAATGTCCGTTTTGAGGTTCCCTGAGTCGTTTTTAGCAAATGGTGTATGTGTGTATGTATGTGAACAGCATAGCTCCGTTTAGGTATGTATGTATGTATCACCATGGGATATAGGTATGTATCACCCCAACCGTAAGTACCACTTTACTGGTTGGATTTTTACTTTTTTGCGTTTTTCTCAAAACTGGCTCCGACGATTTTCTTCAAACTTGTTCTTATATAAATTAAACATACAAAAATCCTAAAACTTTTATTTAAAACATTTCTCTGGGAAAATTCATTTAAGGGCACTTTTAGGGGAGAGGTGGGATTATGTTTTTCTCTAAAATGATATCACATAAGTGATTATACAATTCTATCAGCCAAACAAAATTAATTAGAAATAAATAGCGAAAATTCAGAGTTTAAAGAATATTAGTAAACCGGAAGTCAATAAATTTGGTACATAAACTATAAAATTTGTCAATTACAATTTAGAGAACTAGAGTAAAAGAAAAGTTGTGTGAGTGTTTCACACCAGATTTTTTTATAATTAAGTTATGCTGTTGACCACTCTAAAAGACCATCTCCCGGAGATACCTATTATCATATTCTTGAGATCCCAAAATGACCAATGAATGAAACTTTACGGCACCCTCTTTATTGTAACAATAGATAAAGAAAAAATAAGCTTACGCTGATTTAGACTGGATTACTAATTTTATTTTATATATTTAAATAACGTCCAAATTCTAATATATTCTTTTTACCCATTTAATAATAAAAGTAAGGCTAATTAAATCAAATTTTATTATCAACTAATCAAACATTTTCAGATCATAGGTCGTTAACCTTTTTTTTTTTATTAATTCCAAGGTTAAAAACAATGGAAAACCACAGGAATATATTTAAAAAAAAAATAAACATTACAAAAATGTAATTACAAATAATGATTTTAGTAACAATTTGTTATCTGACAAATATAACTGTAACGATAATAATTCCCTTTAAATTAACTGCTATTAATAGAAATCAACAAGACACAAGCCCCTCGTGTGTGTGTGCGCGCGCGAGAGAGAGAGAAATCAAAATGTTTCTTCTGCTATATTGACTCCCAATTAAATGTAAGCCTGGAATAACTTCAAGTTAACCAAACACAACTGACGTCATTTGGAATATTTCAATTAATCCAATATATAAATTACAGTTTGTAGTATATATATGGTGATGGGGTTTGGCAGCAGCACTGTCGCCGTGAAGTCACGTTTTATATCGCTCTATAAAATTTGTTCTGTTAAATGGTTTATTTAATGTATATTTAGTCGAAAATATTATAAACGTACCTGTGTTAGTGTGGTTTGCAATGGTATGGAAAAATAAGAAGGAATTCCTATGAAGTACGTATTAGATTAAGCTCTTTGAAAGTGAGTGATTTTCAGCAGTGCTTTGTAACTTTTTCACTTTCTCTTATTGTTTTTTTAGCTTAAAAGTTATTTGCAAGTTCATTTAAATTTTTTCGGTAAAGTGAGGTAAAGACAAACAAGTAAAAATTGTATATTAAAATAAGAAAACTCATCTTTCGTTTGTCATTATCAGTATAAAGGAGAGCACTGAACGAACTTGAATGTGCATGAAAATGACTCATCGTCTGACGTACTGAGTGATACGTAGCGGCCAGGTACGTCATAATCCCTAAAACTGATAACCGTTACTCAGCTGTACTGGACATTGTATAAATACTAAGTCAAGGTCAACAAAGAAAGCCCTTTAAATTAATTTGTCAACATACATAGTAGCAAGTTTCGATTCATATTTTTAACAACATAACAACAATTGGAATAATATTTTTGTTTGTTTTTATATATATATATTTTTTATGCTATATCTTTAATTAACTGGTGTTTTAACTGAGAACTTTATATAAAATGAATGAAGTTATGTGTCGTTGAACTTGCGCTGGTGCTTATGCATTAAAAGAATATTTCCAGAAGTAGAGTGTTAACGTCATAACTGATATAAAAAAATCATCAAAAATTAAAAGGCATAAAGAAAGCATATATGAGCGATAAAGGCAAATCCCAGAGGGAAAACTATACAATTGGGAAGGATTCGAAAATAAGTAGCCCTAAAGAGAGGAAAAGAACGCGCAGTTCTCCAGAAACAATTACTCTACCTTCGAATAAACGAGCCCCTGGTACAGACATGGAGGCAGAAGTTGGTAAGATGACATTAAAGGATTTGATTGGGCACTTAAGTAACTTACTGGATCATAAGCTTATGGATACTAAGCAAGAACTGAGTGAATTAAGGAAGGAAGTAAAAGAATTACGAAACGAAAACAAAATGTTACGAGAAGAAATAAGTCAGATGCATCAAATGGAAAGACGTTTAGATTTTTTGGAAAATGAAGTCAAGAAGAAAAACCTAATTCTAAAAGGATTACCTGTGACGAGCAACAACTTAGAGGAAATAGTGGGTGATTTCTGTACTGAGGTTCTTAAAGTGGAGAATGTTAAGCCTGAAAAGGTCTACAAACTTGGTACTAGAGAAAATGCCCCCTTATTAGCTTCCTTCCCATCAAATAAGGATGTAATTGATATTCTTAAAAATACTAGAAGGTTAAAACAAACAGGGTTTTCAATAGATAGGGATCTGACTGAGGGTACAAGAAAAGCCCGGAATAAACTTCTACAACTGCGGAGAGAAATTTTGAAGAGTAACAGGAACGTTAAGGTGATAGTCAGAAACGATATGTTTTTATGTGGCAGTATGAAGCTGCTTTGGAGAAAAGGTCAGGGCCCAATGACAGCTGATGGAAGGAGTGGTGTGGAAGTTCTGAATAATCAGCTGGGTGGGGATTGGACGGATTTCATAGAAGGGCTCAAGGAAAGTGACAAGACTTCCTCGGAGGTGAGAAGAGCAATGGATGATTTAAATAAATGAAAAAAAGTTGTCTGTCAGGTAAATAATATTATAAATAAAAATAAAACTGTAAAAATCTTGAGTTATAATGTTTTGGGGTTAAAGAGTAAAATGAATGATAAGTTTTTTTTAGATTTATTAAAGAAGTATGAAATATTTTGTTTGTATGAAACTTTTGTCTGCGAACAGAATTTACAGAGTTTCGATGATTGTTTTGCAAATTATTTACTTTTATGGACACCTGCTGTGAAGAGTTCAAAATTTGGTAGGGGTAGTGGTGGGGAGGTGTTTGCATGTAGAATGGATTTGGTCACTAATGGGGTAATTAATTTTACGGAAAAATCGAATAAAAAACTAATTTATGTTAAAAATGACGATAAATTAATGTATATCCTGCCGCTTTATTTGAATGTAAATAACTGGGAAAACCAATTTGAAGAGTTATATACTTTTCTTGCTAATAACAATAATTTAGACTTAATAATAATTGGGGACTGGAATGCTCGTGTGGGGGAGGGGCAGAGGGTTCCGGATTTAGAGGATAACATATTGAGTAATCTGGAGATTAGCAGCGATAGATGCAGTAAAGATAGTAAACGGAATAACGCAGGGAAAAAAGTAATAGATATGTGCGAGGATAATGGTTTAATAATTCTGAATGGGCGAGTGGAGGGGGATAGAAATGGGAAACACACTTATATTGGAGGTAGGGGAGCTTCTGTTATAGATCTATGTGTAGTGAGTATAAATATTTTGCAGAATATTGTATCTTTCAAAGTACTTGAAAAGCCGTTTTCGGATCACCTGCCTTTGGAATGTAGTCTTAGACTGAACTCAGCTTCGAGCGATGAAACTGTACTCCCTTTACTCCCAAAATTGGTTTGGAAAGAGAAAGAAGCTAAATTATATAAACAGAGAATGGAAAATGAAACTAATTGGTTAATTAAAAAAACAGATAAAGAAATAGGATCTAGAGAATTATCAGAATTAATAGTAAAATGTACAACAAAGTTACAAAACAGTATTTGCATCAAGCCATTGAATGGTAAATGTGGTTGGTATGATTGGGAATGCGCAAAACTAAGATCTAGATCTTTTAAACTTTTAAACCTATTTAGACAAACAGATGCCGCATTAGTTAGACAAAAATATTTGGAAGTAAATAAAATGTTTAAGCAGGTATGCCAGAGTAAGAAAAAAGATTATAATAGTAAATTAATTTTAAAGTTAACTCAAAGTAGGGATGCAAAAGATTTCTGGTCGGTAGTAAATAGTTTAAAAATTAATAAATATATCTGTAGTCCAGATATAGCGGCTGACGAATGGGTGGTGCATTTCCAAAACCTATACAACCGAACTCTCAATGCTTCATCAGTGCAATATGTGGAACCTTTTTATACAAATGAATATTTGGACAGTGCGTTTAGTTTAGAGGAATTGAAGTGCGTGTTACATAAAGCAAGGGCCAATAAAGCCCCTGGTATAGATAGAATTCCGAGCGAATTTTATAAAGAGGCCCCAGAGAATTTTTTGAATCTTTTACTTTCTGCATTTAATGTCTATTATGAGAAGGGTAAGGTGCCGAAACATTTTAATAAAGCAATAATCTATCCTTTACATAAGGGGGGCCAATTGAGTGACCTGAATAATTATAGAGGGATTTCATTCATAAATGCAGTTGAAAAGTTATATTCTGCTTTACTTAGTCTACGGTTAACCAATTGGGCAGAAGAAAATAATATATTAAATGAAGCGCAGGCAGGGTTCAGGAAAAGTTACAGTACGATAGATAATATTTTTGTTTTGTACAATGTAATTAAGTATAAATTATCTCTTTTTAAAAATAGTAAAATTTACTGCCTATTTGTGGACTTGAAAGCCGCATTTGATTCAATTGACCGCTCGGCATTATATTATAAGTTATTTTCAATGGGGGTGTCAACCAAATTTAACAGAGCATTGCAAAGTTTATATTTTGATACTAGAGCGGCAGTTTGGTTAAAGCAGGGCATTTGTAAAACATTTAAGTCTGAAGTTGGTTTAAAACAGGGCTGTAATTTATCCCCGTTACTATTCTCTTTATTTTTAAATGATCTGTGTGAGGAACTGGGAGGTGGAATCTGTGTTGGTAATATAAAAATGAATGCTCTTCTCTACGCAGACGACATTGTAATCCTAGCGGGGTCTCCAGTTGGTCTCAGGGAAGCGATACAAAAATTAGAAAGGTATTTGGACAACTGGAACCTCACTTTAAATACTAAAAAGTCAAAAGTAATGATTTTTTGGAAACAAGAAAGGGAGAACAGTGAACTATGTTTGGAAGTATAAAGAGGAACAAATAGAAACGGTAAGAGAATATAAATATTTAGGCATTCTTTTAAAAGATGATTTGTCTTTAAAGACACACATTAAACAGAAAATGCAAGCAGTTAAGTTTGGATTGAACACTATTTGGGCAAAATTTATTGGAAATAATGAAGTTCCACTTGCGGCGAAATTTCGGGTTTTTGATGCGGTGACCAGGTCCATTCTATGTTATGGGAGTCAAGTGTGGGGGTACCAAAATTTCCCTGAAATGGAAAAGGTCCAGAGAATGTTTATTAAAAGATTATTTTACCTCCCACCTAATACCCCTAATTATATGTTATATTTGGAGACAGGGAAAAATTTGTTGTACGAATACACTATAAATATGCACATTAAATATGTACTTAGAATATGGCAGTATTCGGATGATCGTCTACCTAAAATAGTGGCTAAAGAGACCTTGAAATATAATAACTTCTGGTTCCACGAATGGTGTAAATTGGCAAATATGGTAGGCGGTGAATTGAACAGGAAGTTTGTATCTATTGAAAGGTGGACGGATCAGATGAGAGTCACCATTGATAAGTATATTAAGAAGTTTAGAGATGATTTGTTAGTTAGTGTATCGGCAGCGAAATATCATCTCTTGTACAAAAAATTAAATGTAAAAGAGATTGATTATATGAACGACACAGTAAGCATGGATTTCATGCAAATTATTTTCAAGGCAAGAGGTGAACTTTTTAATTTAAATTATAAACCTTGGTTGGAACGGGTTCATTTATGTTCATTATGTAATCTTAGCGAAAACGAAACAACTTTTCATTTTCTGGCTAAGTGTCCAATATTGGGATTTATAAGGAAAAAGTATTTTAAAAAAAAGGAAATAGATTTAAATTCAATGATTGAAATATTAAATGGAAGCGACTTTGAGAATCTTTATAACTACATAAAAGAGGCTATGCGCTACAGAGAAATGTTAGTTAGGGAATTTAATTATAATTGATCAGTGCATAAAGGTAATTCAAAATGATGTAAATACTTTTAAAAAGAAATACTTTATTTTATTATTATTATTATTTTTTTATTTTTTATTTTTTCTTATGTAATTTAAACTTTGTTTATTTTGTATGTTATATATAGAAGGATAGCCAAACTCCTGACAGACGGCTTAGCCATGTCGGTATTGTGTTTTGTATATATTTTGAAAATTGATGTAAAAAAAATATTATAATAAACATATTTATCTATCTATCTATCTATCTATCTATATGGTGATGGTTGGTGGCCTTATAACAGCTACACTATATAATTATTACATTGCTCTTAATAAAGATTTATTGATTTTTATCAAATCAACTTATAAAACAACAAACAATATTGCACCACGATATGACACTATCTCACAGATGTTTTTATTTGTTTTATCTGTCAGTTTAGTTATCATATTTCATGGCGCATATGCTCCTAAATACATTGACACTACGCAGACAGACAATAAGTATTATTTTTAGCAGCGATAGAAAAACTGATTTATGTTTAGTTTTAGTATTGTTTAGTAAACAACATTATAGTGTGATAATATATTGGACAGAACTTCCTTTTAAACAAAAATTCTCAGAAAACTGAGTGACAAACTTCCTTCACTTGACAATTTTAAAAGTTTAGATTACGTTAATATTGCATTAACATATAATTTTCTAATAATGGCACTTTAATAGAAGCCTAATGTAGCATCCCCCCCCAGAAATCCCCTAATTTCCCGGAAATTTTATTGTCGACGAGTTTTGAAGAAAAAAAAAATCTCGTATGAAACACTCATACAACTTTCTCTTATCCCAGTTCTTCAAATTATAATTGACAAATTTTATAGTTTATGTATAAAATTTAATACAATTCGTTGAAAACTGAAAAAAATGTTCAGTAAAAGAGCACTTCCGGTTTACTAATTTCCTTGAACTCGGAATTTTGGCCTTTTAATAAAGTGGTAATGTAAACGCACTTCCGGTTATCCGATTTTTTTGAAACTCGGAATTTCAACAACATATTCAATTCTAATTAGCATTATTTAGATGAAAGAATTGTTTAATAAA
>JAAEAF010002993.1:0-29187 GCA_011037195.1 Triatoma infestans
AACAAACAACAAATTAGGCAACAAATCCGCACTCATACCGAGTTCACTGACCTGTATAACAGCAGTGGGGTTTACGAGTTGAAATGCCCGGACTGTGACAACATTTACGTGGGGCAGACCGGCAGAAAAATCAAGGAACGATTTACCGAACATATCAGATCATACAAATACAACAAAGTTGACTCAAATTATGCCAATCACCTAAACACTAACAAACACAAACCCGATGACATCACGACCACGATGGAGCTAATACATTCTGGCCACAAAGGACGACGACTTGACGTAATAGAACAACTCGAAATATATAAACACAAGACACAAAACTTAATAAACGAATAGACAAAATTTCCAGTGAACCAGTATTCAAAACACTCTTCTCACAGCAACAGAAACGCAATTACCAGTGCAAACATTATACATGAACCAAATAGTTCTTAAACAGATTTTAGTTTTAGGTTAGTTTTTAAATCTGCTAATTATAAAAAACTTAATTATAAAAATCGCTATTTAAAAAATTTAAATCGTTATTTAATTTAATTTTTAAATTTATTTTTATATATTTTATGTTTTATTTTGATTAGTTAATTATCAAGTGAATCTCCCTCCAACCACAGAGTTTAAAAATTAGACCCCCACGTGTTGTTTCCATTTTAAGGAAAATTTGCCCTTTAACAACCCAAACATGTGTTTTTTCCCACCCAGCTACCATCACCATACCTCTTGACCTAGTTTAAGAGTTTAGTTTTAAATTAAATCAAAAACACCAGTCAATGTGTAAACTGAATTTGCTCTGTGCAAGTCTGTGTTGTCACACTGTCTGGACAAACGTATCCTGAAGATGGGCGTACGCCTGAAACCGGTCGTTGACCACAAAATGAAGCAGGCTACCACGGAAAATGTCTCTGATGCTTTCTAGCTCTGCGGAACCAACCACCACAACTAATATTAATTAGAATTAAATATACCGCCAAAATTTCGAGTTTTAAGAAAATTCGGTTGACCGGAAGTGCGTTTTTACTGGACGCTGTTTTGCAATTTCCTCCATAAAAAAACAAACAAAAAAACCGATGAATTTCATTAAATTTTTGTTGTGGTGGTTGGTACCGCAGAACTGGAAAGTATCAAAAGACATTTTCCATGATAGCCTGCTTCATTTTGTGGTCATCGACCGGTTTTGGGCGTTCGCCAATCTTCAGAATGCAATTATCAGACAGTGTGATAACACAAGACTTGCACAAAGCAAAAAAAAATGGAGTGTGTAAAAGTGAATTTGCTCTGTGCAAGTCTTGTATTATCACACTGTCTGACGAACGCAGCCTGAAGATGGGCGTACGCCCGAAACCGGTCGTTGACCATAAAATGAAGCAGGCTATCACGGAAAATATACCTGATTCATTAATTTTATACCACTAACCATGAATACAAAGATCTATCACTTTTATAGGAAACTTCTTTTTTCTGACAAAATACATTTAAAAAAAATTATAGAGGGCAGGAGAAGGTTATGCTATAACCACAAAAAAAGTGATTTTATTAAGTTTAAATGCTCCCATTGACATAAAATTGAAGGACAAGCGAATATTTAGTAAAAATTGTTAAGTTTGAAGAAAGCTTGTCAAGTAAATTGCAGTAGAAAATGCTTGTGTGAGTGTTTCACACCAGATTTCTTCTGTTATTTCACACTTATTCTTATTGCTGAATGTGGGTAGGTAACCTCTGTGTTATCACTACCACCAAGGTTTCGGGCTAATTCCATCAATTTTGTTGTGGTGGTTGGTTCCGCAGAGCTGGAAAGCGTCAGAGACATTTTCCGTGGTAGCCTGCTTCATTTTGTGGTCATCGACCGGTTTCGGGCATTCGCTCATCTTTAGGATGCGTTTTTCAGACAGTGTGACAACACAGACTTGCACAGAGCAAAACTGAATTTGCTGAATATATATATATATTTTTTTTTCAGTTTTACTCGATTTTGTCAAAAACGGCTCCAACAATTATTCTTTGAACTTCGATTAAACCTTGTGGCGTAACAGCCCATGAAGGGCTAAGGCTTGCCAGACGGCGATCTGAATAGGGGGATGGGTGTGGTAAGCACGCTGCAGTTCCCACGCCGTTTAGTTCCGGCCTTCGCTACCTAGGGCGCTACGAACTGTAGCTTCCCACATTTCATCACGATGATGGTTCAAGCTCTGGGTTAAACTTCGTATACTACCACTCAATATAAATATCAAGGAAAAGGATCGTGAGTTTCTGTCTTTTCTTTGAAATAAAATAAAAAACTTAAATTCTTGCCAACGTTTCGACAAATATATTGTCTTTTTCAAGTCATAAAAAATATAAAAAAAAATTAAAAACTATTAAATAATCTTTAAAACATATCAAAATTTGAAAACTTATATATAATTTTGTAAATAAAAAGTTGAGAACACCTCAACAACACAGAGAATAGTGAACAAATAAAACCTTTGTTCACTATTCTCTGTGTTGTTGAGGTGTTCTCAACTTTTTATTTACAATTATACTCTAAGTTTCTCAATTTGATATGTTTTAAAGCTTATTTAATAGTTTTTAATTTGTTTTTTTATTTTTATGCCTTGAAAAGACAATATATTTGTCGAAACGTTGGCCGACATATTAGTTTTTATTTTATTTCTAAACAAGACAGAAACTCACGATTTCCTTTTCCTTCAATACCGTCAGTCGAGAAGAATCTCTATACTTATAAATAATCTATCACTTTATTTGAACCATTCTCCCGTGAGATGATTCCCGGATGGTTTCTGAAGGAAAATGTAGCGTTAAGCTTTCCTGTAAAGTACAACTTCAGTACCATGTACATAAGCTTCTACAATCTGCATATCACACAATCTTTCGACATCCCATATATTAATACACTTAGAAGCATTGCAGTGTAGTGTGAAAAAGAAATGCAAAAATAATAGTTTTGAAAAATAGTTTAGTGAATTTTGACAATATTTAAGTGAAGCAGTTTTGGAAAATAAATAGTGAATTTACCTTCAAAAAGAGTGTATTTAGAGTCAGGTACTAAAATTAAAATATAAGGTCATTGCAATTAAAGAAACAAAGGCACAAGAATCCGTTAGGCCAACTCTTTTGTAAGAGAAAAATCCCCCGCTGGAGCAGGGCATTCCCGGAACAGTCTGCATTCTGCTTTCAAAGCCAGAACACTTGCTTCAGGAATCACTCTCTTAAACTCATGCCAGTGATAGAGATTTGCCTTTATTCTAGATCGTTTATTAAGATACAGTTTTGTTGTAGACACCGAATCAGAACACTTGTTTTTCGCTATCTTAGCATCAGTGCATATTAATAAGTTTATAATATCTTGCAAATAACTTGTAGTTATTATTTTATTAGAATATATTTATTGTTAGCAGTGGTGACTACTTTCTTATTTCGAATACTTCTCTCTTAAACATATATACTTACAAGCCCTTTCACTAAACCGCTCGTGCTACTACAAACATACAACACATCACCAATAAACACTAGACATTCCAAATTTTAAGAAAAATCGGTCAACCACAAGTGGATCTTTTCAGAACAAGTTTTTTGAATTTCAGGAATTTTCTCCGAAACGAGGACAACGATTTAGAATACTAACTTGCACAGATATAGATTAGGGTTGCCAGATCTAATATATTTAATATCACCCTAATATATTTTTTACTTATTGATATTTGATATCAGATTCTTAAATATATGTGTAAAAAAAAATGATATATTTATTCGATCACTGCGATGATAACAATAATAATACGTATTAGCGCGCTCATCTCGCCGCACACAATCATCGGTGAACAGGTAGTGAATGCTGATTGGTGGTAGATAGGAGTCTCGTTTATGGCGCGCTCATAGCTTGCGCCAATGCATTCCGCCGGTTCCGCTCTCCTGTATGTGTCCCAAAAATAACAAAACTAAAAATTTACGATACAAATACTTACAGTGGTGCTCTACACCAACTGACAATCAGGTGACATTCACGTCTAAGATTTTATGGCAGCAGCTGTATGTGAATTTATTTTCGTTATAAATTAACAAATGTTGAAAGATTTAAGTTGGTTTTTATTTTAATAAAGTTTTTTTTTAAAAAAAATGTGGTATATTTCTTTTCTAAATGATATATTTTTGAAATCTTAATCATATATATTTATATTTTTCACCTGGCCACCCTAGTTATAGACCTTTCAATTTTAGCTTCCTATATAATTGTAATTATCGATATTAAGAGAAATTCGTGTAATTGTTCTACACCAGATTTATTTTCTCTATAACGAGAAACCTTACATATATAGTATTTTGGCCAAATTATCAGACTGGTGAGGAGGGGGATACCTGACACTGCCTCCCAAAACACACACAAACCACACACACACACAATGTCCTTCGTAGAAAACGCAAATACATAGATAATCAGTAGTATTTGGATACATTTATCATAGGGCTACAGATTTGGTACATTAATCACACAGGCAATCCCCCGGCATGGCAGAATCAGTTAGCCGGTTGACAAGGTATTTTAAGCGTAGATCAGTACAGGGGCGGCTGGCAACCCTACCTCTCCACAAATATCCCATACAAATACATTTTAATGATACATCCTAATACATATTTTTTACTGTCTCATACTCTTCCTAGTAAGAGGAAGTATTTGTGATAGTGTGCCAGATTTTTCTAAATTCCATTTTCACAGCAAATTCATGTTTTTGCATGTTCGGATACATGTTGTGAATACTAAAAAAAAAAAACAATTCCAGCGAAAGGTCGCAAGAAGCTCACACTTGGTATTCCATTGAGGCACTACCACCGCAACAGACACGTAGATTTCGGACGAAAATCCATCAACCGAAAAAAAATAATCCAAATTCATCAACTGCCACATACTGGATTTTTTTGTTTTTCAAGTTATTCGTGATTTACTCAAAAACAGCTACAACGATTTTTCTTAAAACTTAGTATACTATCTACACACATAAATTGCCTATCACTTTTATTTGAAACATTTTTCTGAAAAAATTGATTTTAGAGAGATATCGGGGGGGGGGTGGAGTCCTGTCTGTTTCAATTTCAATTTAAATATGCACCCGCTATGTATGTATGGTTTTGACATAGAGCGCTCCAAATAATGTCGTTCAGATATACAAGTAAAATCCCCATCATCATGTTTGATGGCCATTCCAACAAACGTTACAATTTTAAATATCTTTGCGATATTATCAGAATTTTGGTCTATATGGAGTGTTTATTTAAGACGTTGAATACCTACTTTCTAAGGACAATCTGAATTGTGACCCATTCAAGTTACTGCTCCCTCCTCCTTTGTCAACACGGGCTTGGGACCGGCTATAGTTATGATTAAGTATATGTGTGACAAAGGGGAAAAGGTACAGCTGCATCTATTTAATTTGGTGTGGAAGCAAAAACGAATCCCTAAAGATTGGTAAGTATCAGTGATAGTGCCCATATTCAAAAAAGGCGACAATGTGGGGAATGTGGCAATCATAGAGGGATATCCCTTCTTTCAGTACCCAGCAAACTCTACTCAAACGATCTTAGAGAAGAGATTAAGAAGAATTCTGGACAGTCAACTACAGGAGACCCAGTGCGATTTTAGAAACAACCGAAGCACTTAAGACTTAATTAATATTTACCTTGCGCCAGATAAGCGAAAAGGTGATAGAAAAAAGTAAGCGCGTGAATTTGTGCTTTGTAGACCTAGAAAAAGCATTTGACCACATTAGAAGACCGGACATTATCAACTCCTCTGATTAAGAAAGGAGTGAATGAAGGATTATGGGAGAGCCATAGACAGTCTGTATATAAGGACGTGGAACTATGTTCAAACAGCCAATATCAGCTCTCGGGAGTTCGAGACAACAAAAGGAATCCGTCAAGGCTGCTACTGTTCATAGTTGCCCTAGATAAAGTACTAATTTGAATATTCTCCAGGAAACGCTGAGAAAAATTAATATGTCTATAAATACAATGAAGACGAAGACGATGGAGATTAGCAGGAAAAAGGGTTGATTAGCATTGAACGTTATGGTTAATCAGCAAGTCCTACAGCAAGTTGAAAATTTCAAATATCTGGGAGTTAATATAAATAAAGAAGGCCGAATTCAGAAAAGAAATAAATAATAGGATCGCTTCGGCAGAAAGATTGTTTAATACCTTAAAAAGAGGATTTATAAACAAAAAAGAAATTAGTAAAAGCACTAAAGGTTGTCAATCTTTCAAAATACATACCTCCCAATCATTATCATACGGCAGTGAGTCATGGGTTCCCACATCAAAACATCGTAACCAAATCCAAGCAGCGGAAATGCGCTTTCTTCGAAAGATTGAGGGTAAGACGCATAGGGACCAAGTAAGGAACACTATGATAACATAAAACCTAGATGTCAAACCTGTAGAGGAAGTACTAAGAGGAAACAGGCTAAGATGGTATGGGCATTTGATGAGGATGGATGTAGGGAGAGTGGCTAGGACATGCTATAAGGCGAAAATGCAGGGACAGCGTGATCGAGGAAGACCGCGAAGCACCTGAGAAGTTGTGACAACAAGGAGACTGGAATGGGCCAAGAGAGCTAAATTGACGAAGGACAGGAATAGCTGGAAGACACAACTGAAGGCAATCTCTACACTGTGAGGTAAAAGAGATGTAGATTTAAGAAGAAGAAGAAGAAGAAGATGGAGTTTCTACCGTCAGTATCACTGTGAACAAATCGTCAGTAATTCAAACTTCCGGTCAATTGATTTTGTTCAAAATTAGGATTTCGGCAACTTATTTCATACTAAATAATAATATATATACGATAGAATCGTATAAAAAATTGAAGTATAACTATAGTGATAAGCATAACCCCAGTACATCACCAAAACCCCTCTAAAATTAATATTTCAGGGGAAAGTGTTTCAAATAAAAGTGATAGGCATATATGTGTGTAGATAGATCAATCTACCTTCAAGAAAAATCGCCAAAAAAAACGTGAAAAACAAAATCAATCAGTACGGAAACATTTCCAGAACTGCTGTTAAAAAAATCATCGTGTCATATGCGGTGCTAGCTGGTAAACGGTATAACATGATCATCAAGTTTACACCGGAAATACGCGTTTTGAGGGGTCCACTGAATCAAAAGAAAGAGTAGTTTTCTAGAAAATGATGACTCTGGGTGAGTGTGTATCTCAAAAACGAAAAACGAAAATTTGACGAAAGTTCAAGACTTGATATTCCCGTTTATGTATCAGCATGGGATCCGACAGGAAGTTATCTGTCAAAATTCATATAAAACCGGAAGTACCACTTTACTGAATGTTTTTTTTTTTGCGATTTTCTCAAAAATGGTTTCGAAGATTTTCTTTAAACTTTCAATAACAATTACACACATTAACAGCTACAATTTTTATTTGAAATTTTTTTCTGTGTGGGAAAATTCATTTAAAGTTACTTTTGGAGATGCGTGAGGGTTATTTATATATTCAAGATTAATTAGAATTAAATATGTTGCCAAAAATTTCTGAGTTTAAAGAAAATCGTTTTATCAAAAGTGGGCTTTTTCCTGAACAGTTATTTCAATTATCTGCGTTTATCTTTTCTTTCTTTTTTTTTTCATAAAAACACCGAGAGATTTCTTTAAATTTGTTGTAACAACCATGAATACAGGGATCCATAAGTTTTGTTGGCTTTTTTACTTTCTCTTACTCATAGTAAGAGGAAGTATTGGAATCGTGTCAAATTTTAGATATCGAGTTTTCACCGGAAATATCCGTTTCGAGGTCCCCTGAGTTCAAAAAAGTGGTTTTTAGCAAATTATCTGTGTGTGTGTGTGTGTATGTGAACAGCATAGCTCAAAAACGAAAAAACCGTAGAAAGATGAAACTTGATATTCCGTTTAGGTATCACCATGGCATCTGACGGTAGCTCATCTGTCAAAATTCCTCAACCGGAAGTACCACTTTACTAGTTTTTTTTTTTTTTACTTTTTTGCATTTTTATCAAAAATGGCTCCGACGATTTTCTTCAAACATGGTACATCAACTACACATACAAAGGGCTACAACTTTTATTTAAAACATTTTCTCCGGGAAATTTATTTAAGGGCACTTCTGGGGGAGGGATGGGGTTAGGTTTTCATCTTAACTGCTATTTCAGTTTATTAAACAATTCTATCATCTAAATAATTTTAATTAGAATTGATATGTTGTTGAATTTCAAGTTTGAAGAAAATGCGGAAGTGCGTTTTCTTTTAACATTTTACTAAATGATGATTTCACTTTTTCGCGATTTTCTCAAAAACGGCTTCGGCGATTTTCTTGAAACTTCATATATAAGCTACAATACAATGAGCTACAACTTTTATTTTGAAACATTTCTCTGGGAAAATTCATTTAAGGGCACTTTTGAAGGTGGAGGGGTGGGGTTACAGCTTCTTCTAAAGTGGTATCATAGTTGATTATACAATTCTATCATCCAAACAAAATTAATTAGAAATAAATAGATGGCCAAAATTCCAAGTTTCAAGAAAATTAGTAAACCGGAAGTGCGCTTTTACTGGACAGTTTTTTTCAGTTTTTGACGAATTTCATTAAATTTGGTACACAAACTATAAAATTTTGTCAATTATAATTTTGAGAACTGGAGTAAGAGAAAATTGTGTGCGTGTTTCACACCAGATTTTTTTTTTTATCCCGACAAAGTTCATTTAAAGAATTTTTTGGAGCAAGATATGTGTATGGTTACCTCAATAAAGTCATTTTTTTAATAAATTTAGATTCTCCAAATTGATATAAAATTGGAAGACAAGCAAATATTTAGTAATATTATAAGTCTGAAGAAAATTTGTCACTTAAATCTGTGTGTAAACTGCGGTAAGAGATAGTGATGTGAGTGTTTCACACACAGATTCTTTTTCATAAAATTTTATATGACTTAAGTAATGTTTTTAGTGCAGATTAATTATGTTTCTGTAATAAAAGATTAAAAGACTAAATTCATAAATAATAAAATAAATATTTAATAATTCTTTTAAGAGCAAGTCGCAAGTACATTCATGTTGTAGTAGGTGGGGTGACTTGTGTATTAACAGTAAGTAAGTCTGTCTGAGTATTCTGTAACATAAAAATCATTTTTAAATAACACTACAGGTCTTTTAATTATTATAATTAATTTATTACTTACTTTAATCTTATATTATCATTTAAATTTTCTTCAGCTTTTATTGTATTATAAATTTATAAGTTAATAAAGTGTTTAAAAATATTTTACACCTTATAGAATACGAAGATAAATAAAAGGAGACAATCTACTAGCTGGCCGCAATTATCTGATAACTCTCATAACAAAGGAATATATTAATTTGCTGATTATGTGCAGTATTGCTAATATTTTTTATTTAATTGGAACTCGCCTGACGGTCTAATTGACCAAGGTTTTTCATTTATGTCTATGTAATATATAAATATATATTTATATAATATTTCGTAATACTCTTATAGTGTAAATAAACGATTATTATTGTTGAATATGTGGCTGGGGCCGCATGCTGGATAACAACTGGTATTTTATCCGTCGTAACACGCATATTTCTGATGTTCCTGTCCGGTTTCGTATTTTCATCCATTGTCAGAGTAAAATTCATGTACAGAGGGGACTTGGACTTAATGTTTCTGTTACGCAGTACATTTGCTGATTGTATGTGTGGTGGCCTCACTTTGGCCCTCTTATAAATTTCATGTTGGCAATAAGCATAATCTTCATTGTAATCTTCATATACAGGGTGTCTGTCCCGAGCTACATGGATAACGATATTTTATCAGAAACTAAGATAGCTAGAAAAAAAATCTGGTGTGAAACACTCACACAACATTCTCTTACTCCAGTTCTCAAAATTATAATTGACAAATGTTATAGTTTGTGTACCAAATTGAATGAAATTCGACGAAAACTGAAAAAAAACTGTTCAGTATAAGCGCTCTTCCGGTTTAATAATTTCCTTGAAACTAGGAATTTTGGCCATCTATTTATTTCTAATTAATTTTGTTTGGATGATATAATTGTATAATCAACTATGATACCACTTTAGAGAAAAAAACATAACCCCACCCTTCACCCCAAAAGTGCCCTTAAATGAATTTTCCCAGAGAAATGTTTAATTAAAAGTTATAGATCTTTGTATGTTTAGTTTATATATGAAGTTTCAAGAAAATTATCGGAGCCATTTTTGAGAAAATTGCGAAAAAGTGAAAAAAAATCATTTAGTAAAGTGGTAAAGTAAACGCAATTCCCGGTTATCCGATTTTTTTCAGACTCGGAATTTCAACAACATATTTAATTCTAATTAACATTATTTAGATGACAGAACTGTCTAACAAATTGAAATAGCACTTTAAATGTAAACCTAACCCCACCCCACCCCCATAACTGCTCTTAAATGAATTTTCACAGAGAAATGTTTCAAATAAAAGTTGTAACTTGTTGCATGTGTAGTTGATGTATCAAGTTTGAAGAAAATCGTCAGAGCTATTTCTGAGAAAAACGCAAAAAAGTCAAACAACCAACTAGTAAAGTGGTACTTCCGTTTGAGGAATTTTGACAGATAACGTACAGTCAGATCCCATGGTGATACCTAAACGGAATATCAAGTTTCAACTTGCTGCGGTTTTTCGTTTTTGAGCTATGCTGTTTAAATGTATATATACAGACCATTTGCTAAAAACCACTTTTTTGGACACAGGGGACCTCAAAACGGATATTTTCGGTGAAAACTCGATATCGAAAATTTGACAAGATTACAATACTTCCTCTTACTAGGAGTGAGAGAAAGTAAAAACTAAAAAATACATGTCCCCGTAGTTTTTTTGTTAGAAATCCAAATTTAATTTGCAAATTTGTTTTGGTGCTTCGAGAAGCGATATACAGGCACCAACTTTATTCTTTTAAATGGGGAGGTGTGGGTTTTATTTAAGAAATAGATTCCTCTATTTTTTGTAAGAAAAATTTACCTCAACGATTTTTTTCTGTGAGCGATATTTTTACAAGTTATGAATGAAAACATGATTCTTATAAGAAATTTCAAAATGATAATAATAACGGTTTTTTTGATTGAATAAGAAGAAAAGTACTATTTTATTATAAATTTTACTTCTCATTAATTACAGATCTTACTCGAACTGGCCCCTACCATTAGAGATGCATACACATGCTCTTTTCCTGCCAATTGTACCTTACGGCCAATGAAATATGCATCTCTGATGGTGGGGGCCAGTTCGAGCAAGATCTGTAATTATTTAGGAGTAAAATTTGTAATAAAATAGTACTTTTCTTCTTATTCAATCAAAAAACCGTTATAATATCATTTTGAAATTCTTTATAAGTATCATGTTTACATTCATAACTTGTAAAATATCGCTCACAGAAAAAAAAACCATTCAAGTAAATTTTTCTTACAAAAAATAGAGGAATCTATTTCTTAATTAGAAACCACACATTCCTATTTGAAAAAATGAAGTTGGTGCCTGTATCTCGCTTTTGGAAGCACCAAAACAAATTTGCAAATTAAATTTGGATTTCTAACCAAAAAAAACTACGGGGGACAGTATTTTTTAGTTTTTTTTTTTTTTTCTAGCTATCATAGTTTCCGTTAAAAAAATCGTTATCCATATACCTTGGGACACCCTGTATAGTAACCTAGTGTCTTGATATATGTATATACATGTTGTATTTGTGCTTTAGTAATGTTTTGTATTTTTATTAAAAAGAAGTACATTGCTTATATATCAGAAAGTAGAATCATTAGTATTATTTTTTGTGTACCATTGCATCCTGAACTTGTATAAATTACACTTAAGCAATATAATCAAGACACAAGCCGACCATATATCTGCGGAAGGTTATAAGTTTATGCTCTTTGTGTGTGTGTGTGTTTAATGATAAAATGGAATTATTATAAATTATGATTAGACATTATAGAAAATGGTGTATAATGGCGTATTATAAAAAAATACTTTCTAATTAAATTTTAATAGTGGTGTTAAGTATGCTCAGTGTTTTATCCAGGCATTTTTATTAGTGGAAGGGGGAGGGGTTAAGAAATTTCAAGAGTATACTATACTAATCAGAATACATAAAGTTTGAAGAAAGGTAATGCAGAGTTTAAGGAAAGTTAAAAGCTTGTAAAAAATAATAAATAATTCTGGAATCTAAGCAAAGTTACAAGAAAAGTTTTTGCCCCCCCCACCACCACCACCCGCTAATAAAAAAGTAATTATAATGTATTTGTTGAGGATCTTATAATAACCTCGTCAAGTAGCCCCTCTGTGCTGAGGAAATTTCGAAAACATCGATACCGCCAGTAACCAAATAGTGGCGATATCGATAGGTGGCAATATATTCAATCAGATGATTCTATTAAACGCAGTCGCTTTACGTTTCTTGGTCTGTGTGTAGCTCACGTGGTCACTTAATGTGCAAATTCACTAAAAACTATTGTTTACCAAGCTTATTGTATAAGAGTACTGATATAGCGCTAGTTAAAGAGGTATTTTTCACAAAAAAAGGATGCAACCTCGCGGAGCGTAAGTAAATTTATATTCTATTAGATCTGGGCCCAACGAATTGTAAGATTTGTAAAACTAGGCTTAGAGTTTATTTGTTTTTTTTTTAATTATATTTGTATATGTTCTTTGTTTTTTGGCCACTTATAAACGTCATGACATACTTAAATCTTTTAACTGTATGAACGATATTTTAAATAACTTATTGCCATCTGATGCGGATTGTTATTTTGTGTAATTTTGTGTATATTTGAACACACCCTTTCTAAAAAATATTCTTCAACACATGATATTTGTTATACACCATTTTCTAATGTCTAATCATAACTTATACTAATTCCATTTTTTTTATTAAACACATACAAACATAAGTAACATAACCTTATAACCTCCCGCACATACAATCAACAAGTGTAACTAGTATTGCGACAGAAACAACATTAAGTGGAAGTGAACTCTCTACATGAATTTGATAACTTTATTTGGACAATGGATGAAAATTCGAAACCGGTCAGAAATATGCATGCTAAAACGGATAAAATCCTAGAAATTAACATTATTAACTAGACATAAAAAGAGCGTTAAATGTTATGCGATAAATGTTCAGTGCAACTTCAGTTTCTGTGATTCAGATTCTGTGACTTCAGTTTCTGTTCAGTTTTCTGTGATTTCCTTTATAAATACACCGACGGGTTTCATTATATTAGCTATACTAACTATATTTACAGAGAAACATTACTGCCCGGCAGTTTTTCTTGACATCTTACAGGCTTTCGATCGGGTCTTGTATCCGGGTTTATTGTGGAAACTCAAAGGCATCCTCACCTCCACTTACTACCTCATCCTTAAATTATATCTCTCCGATCGCCATTTCCTGGTTGTCCAAGGCACTTCCTTTTCTCCTATATTTCCCATCCTCGCTGGCGTCCCACAGGGGAGCATACTTGCTCTTTTTTTATTCACAGTAAACACGGCTGATCTCCCATTACATCCCAACACTACCACTTTCACCTTTGCCGATGATACGGCTATCCTTTCCTCTAATAGTGATCCTGTCATGGCTACTCGCCATCTTCAAACCCATCTCAATATCCTCGAACCCTGGCTCCGCAAGTGGAGAATCAAGGTTAATCAACACAAATCCAACCACATAGTCTTCACCTTAAACCGAAAAATCCTTCCCGCCATTCAATTTAACCATAACTTTCTCCCAATTTTAACCCAAATCCGCTATCTCGGACTCCACCTAGACAGACGATTAACATGGAACCCTCATACTCGACTCAAACGAAATGAACTAAATTACCGATATAGAATGCTAAAAAAACTATAGACAAACGCTCAAAACTTACACTTCACAACAAAAGACAACTGTACAATTCTCTACTAGCTCCTATTTGGACATACGGACTCGAATTATACGGGACTGCCAAAAACACAAACCTGTACCGCATTCAATCCCTACAGTCTAAAATCCTACGCACCATCGTCAATGCTCCCTACTGTCTCTAACCTCACTATCCACACTGACCTAAAAATTCCCTTCGTCTCCACTTTAGCCAAATCCCGCTACCTAAAATTCCATTCCAAATTATCTTCTCATTCCAATCCCCTAATCCAAGCCCTCTGTACTTCCACTCTTCCCACAAACCCGCCAAGACGACTAAGGCGTCGATGGCCGCGCGACCATCTAAATACATAACGACGGCTGTCTTGAGATACAGTCGTACACACTAAGGCCATAAAGGCGTATTACGACTGCTATCGCTGGATAGCCGTCGTTCACAATTTTGTTTTGTGCTTCCAGAAGCGAGATACAGGCACCAACATCATTTTTTTTCAAATAGGGAGGTGTGGTGTTTATTTAAGAAATAGATTCCTCTATTTTTTGTAAGAAAAATTTACTTGAACGGTTTTTTTTTTTGGTGAGTGATATTTTATAAGTTATGAATGAAAACATGATTCTTATAAATAATTTCAAAATGATAATTATGACGGTTTATTGATTGAATAAGAAGAAAATTACTATTTTATTATAAATTTGACTCCTCATTAATTACAGATCTTGCTCGAATTGGCCCCCCCACCATTAGAGACGCATACACATGCTTTTTCCTGCCAATTGTACCTTACGGCCAAAGAAATACATCTCTAATTGTGGGGGCCAGTTCGTGCAAGATCTGTAATTAATGAGGAGTAAAATTTATAATAAAATAGTACTTTTCTTCTTATTCAATCAAAAAAACCGTTATAATATCATTTTGAAATTACTTATAAGAATCATGTAAAATATCACACACACAAAAAAAAACCGTTCAAGTAAATTTTTCTTACAAAAAAAATAGAGGAATCTATTTCTTGATTAGAAACCACACATTCCTATTTGAAAAAAATTAAGTTGGTGCGTGTATCTCGCTTCTGGAAGCACCAAAACAAATTTGCAAATTAAATTTGGTTTTCTAACAAAAAAAACTACGGGGACACGTATTTTTTAGTTTTTTTTTTCTAGCTATCTTAGTTTGCGAGAAAAAGTCGTTATCCATATACCTTGGGGCACCCTGTATATACTCGTATATGTATATATATGCATGTATTTTTTCATTTCAGTTGCATTTCCTGATGCAGTGAAAAAAATCTTCCCAAAAGGAAATCTTCCGAATGTGGTGACGGTAGTACCTAAACGGAATACCTAGTTTGAATTTTCCTGCGACTTACTTGTTTCTCAGATATACTGTCAACACACATACATACGAAAGTAAAAATTTGATTTTATTACTTTAGATTACTTTAGCAAGGATTATAAAGTTTGAAGATATATTTCCATGATAACTATGTAAATTTGCAGTAAGAAAAGGTCGCGTGAGTGTTTCACACCAAATTCTTTTTGTTTAAATTTGTTTTAATATTTGCCCCCTTTTTGCCTGAGGTAACCTTATCTATTCCCAGTGTTTTAAAAGCTAGATTAGGCTGAATAGAGCAAAATGGGGCGTGATTTTGAATACATAATCTATGTAAAACATTTTCCCATTTATGTACTTTATTCTAATGAACACTTTCAAACCTGCTTAGCGAGTGAGCCTGGCCGGGGGTGCCTACAGGTAGTAGGGGCAACGCCTCTTTTTACATTGTTTACCTAGCTAATATACTTTTAATATTAAGACTGCGTATTAAAAAAAAAATGTATTTACATCAGCAGTGGGAGTAGTTTTATAACATTCACTTACTGCTGTAAGGAATTATTACGATTATGGAAAATCCAAGGAAGCTTACTGAATTCTTTTTATTTTTCCCAATTTCTTGGAAAATAGCTTCAATAATTTTCATTAAACACTTAATACACACACAGATAGTATCTCTTGGTGAATGGACCACTGTTTTCATAGCTCAGGTTTATGCTATTCTTTGTTGTACTTTGGATAAGTGGGTATATAATACTAACTTAAAAGGTGCTTGTATTTGTTCGGACAGTTAAGCTGCGTTGAAGGTGCAGAGTTCATGCGTCTTCACTTCCAAGTTGGTACTAGAATGTTCTAGAAAACTGGAAGACTGGTAGAGCTTTCTTCTTTGAAGGATGTACTTCTAGCCTGGGTACTAGGTTATATGGGAATTTTTGAAAACGAGGAGCTGGATAGGTTTGCCAAATTAGGCGCCTCTCTCTCTTTCATTGGTCCCGAGCCAAACACATGTCTGTCAAGTTTTTCCAGTCATGGGTAGTTTCACAGCATTCATCCTTATAGATGAGCACAGTGGGTTGTCGGCAGTCTAAGATGCTCATTGGGATATTAATGAGATGTTGCTGTGTCTTTCATGGGGACCTCAGGGACATATGGGGATTAGAGGTTATGAAACAGTCGACCAACTGTCCAGGATTGGGGCCAATACTTCGTTCTGTGATCAAGAACCTGTCCTATGAATAACCAAAGTGACAGTACGAGCATCTCTCAGAGACTGGCTCCGTAGAGAGCACTAGCACAATTTGGAAAGACCACGAGCTAAACACAGCAAGATCATTATGTTGGAGCTGTGTAAATATAGAACCAAAGAGACCCTTTCATTAGGAAGGAACCAGATTAATCTGGTGACAGTCCTTTTTAGGGGCACGGCTGGTTCAAAGAAACACAAGATGGGAATAATTAACTCGGAACCTTTGTGTAGACTGTGTCAGGAGCTAGAGATCTGTAGACTGTGTCAAATTGCGCTATGAGATCTTTGACACACTGAAACCAGAGGAGATTACAACAGAAAAGAACTGGTTGGGAAAGCCCTCAAACTTATGAAGAGAGGAAGGTTTCTCATATAGACCTACAGCGGTAAGCACAACAAGCTTCTACTTGCTGCAGAGTCTGGGGTTCGTGACCCACCCCATGTGCAATCTAACCTAATCTACTGGGCATTGTGGTTTATGCAGACATCACTATGTAATGGGGTTCATGCCAGGGGACCCCTTTTATAGAGTCTGCGAGTCAGAGGAAGAAACACCCATCCCATCTTATATGACTGATTGCTCGGATTGTGAGGAAATAAAGTTGCAGGGAATATTGGTCGGAACAGGATATCTGTGGAAGAGCTTAGGGCTAATTCTCTCTTTAACGTTATCTTCCGATTTATTTGGGGTGCGGTGAATCTTAGATTGGGGTAGGCCCTGATCTGGATTTTTGTTCTAGATTCGATTTGTTGTTGTTTCTCTTTGGGGTAGCTGGGTACATGGAGCCAGTGGGGCTTTAGATGGCGTAGGGATTGGTCCCTCTCCAAATATAGTTAATAATAATAATAATAATAATAATAATATAGGGAAGGGAATAGCTAAATGGTTAGCACACTGGACTCCCACGCGGAGGACTCGGGTTCCAGTCCAGCTGTGCTACCTCTTACATTTTTTCTTCCTAGGAGCCTCTACAGCTCACTGTCCGGTGATGGACAGTGTTGTCTGTAACAATAGAACATTGTCCGGAGGCTGGCAGTGTACTGAGAAGGCTCCGGGCGCCAATGACCATAGATGTTGACGCGCCTTTAATTAAAAATAATAATAATAATAATAATAAATATATACATAAAGGCCTATCACTTTTATTTTGCAACCTTTCCTTTTTGTATAAATTATTTGTCCAATGTTATTGCAGTTTGATATAGCCACTATTTTCTGTCGTACATTGTAATCATACTCAGACACTACATGCAATGAAGACCAACATTTGTATCAGGGACAAGTGATACTTTGTGGTAAACATCCCAAGTTTTGAGGCGATTTGTCAAATTAGAAATGTTATAATTACAGCGAAAGAAACTGGAGCGAGTAGTTCCACAATAGGTATTTGTCTGTGTATAAACAAATCAATGCAGGGGGACATCCTAGACAATGGTGCTACGTTGTAGATAACCAACACTTTGAACAAGTAATTATCAGAAAAAAATGTGGTGCGGATTTTCATTAATATAACTGAGCGGCCTTATCTGTGGGGCGCTCTATGTTAAAACCAACAAAACTTGTGCATAATAAAAGTTTAAACTAACAAACTGACCCCCCCCCCATACCGCTCTAAAATCGCACTTTCGGTTAACCGATTTTCTTCCTATTTGAAATTCTATCAATGCTTCTAATGTGTATTAATATTATGTAGGTGGTAAAACTATATATTATACTGAAGTGGTACTTTAGAGGAAAGCATAACGCTACTGTTCCCCCAGTACTCCCAAAATATTAATTTTCCCTAGGAGAATACTTGAAATAAAAGTGGTAAGTATTCATGCGTATAGATAGTATACGAAGTTTAAAGAAAATCGTTGCAGGCAGAAAAACACGAAAAACTAGAAAAAAAAGTTTAATAGTCGTACTTCCGGTTGATGGATTAGGCAGTTGATGCAATAGTGGTACCTATACGGAAAACCAAGTTTGAGCTTACTTACAAAATCATCGTGGTATTTTTACTTACACCAATAACACTAAGTAAACAAAAAAAAATCTGGTGTGAAACACTCACACAACTTTCTCTTACTCATGTTTCCAAAATTATAATTGACAAAGTTATAGTTTGTGTACCAAATTTAACGAAATTCGTCAAAAATTGAAAAAAAAAAAAAAAGCTTCAGTAAAAGCGTACTTCCGGTTTACTATTTTCCTTAAAAAGCGGAATTTTTTGGCCATCTATTTATTTCTAATTAATTTTGTTTGGAGGATAGAATTGTACAATCATCACGGGACACACAAATGATAGCAATTTAAAGGAAGCTGTGACCCCCGCCTCTACCTAAAAGTGCCCTTAAATGAATTTTCCCAGAGAAATGTTTTAAATAAAAAATATAGATATTTGCATGTTTAGTTTATATATATATATAGTTTCAAGAAAATCGTTGGAGCGATTTTTGAGAAAATCATGAAAAAGTGAAATAATTCATTTAGTAAAGTGTTAAAATAAACGCACTTCCGGTTGTCCAATTTTTTTTCAAACTCGGAATTTCAACAACATGTTTAATTCTAATTAACCTTATTAAGAAGGGAAAATTTTCAAATAAACTGAAATAGTACTTTAAATGAAAAGCCCTAACCCCACCCCTCCCTCAAAAGTGCCCTTAAATGAATTTTTCCGGAGAAATGTTTCAAATAAAAGTTGTAGCTCTTTGTATGTGTAGTTGATATACCAAGTTTAAAGAAAATCGTCGGAGTCATTTTTGAGAAAATTGCAAAAACGTAAAAAAAAAAAAAAAACTAGTAAAGTGGTACTTCCGGTTGAGCAATTTTGACAGATAACGTACTGTCAGATTCCATGGTGATACCTAGACGGAATATCAAGTTTCAAACTTTCTACGGGGTTTTCGATTTTAAGCTATGCGGTGTTCACCATACTACACACACATACACACACACACAGAGACCATTTGCTAAAAACCACTTTTTTGGACTCAGGGGACCTCAAAACGGATATTTCCGGTGAAAACTCGATATCGAAAATTTGACACGATTACAATACTTCCTCTTACTAGGAATAAGAGAAAGTAAAAATATCAGGTATAACAACAGTTGGTTGTTAAATAATTTTCACATTTGCATAATATGTTACGCAAACATATGATTCAGTAAAGTACGATAAATTATCGTTTGAGACAGTGTGTTGGCCCCACTGGTCCCCATATCACCCACCCATAATTACGTTCTAATTAAATCCCGCCCATAAACATGTTCCGATTGTTTTATAAATTCATTGTTACACCAACAACATCCTATCCATCAAACAGGTGTTTTTATAAAAAAAAAAAAAAAAAAAAAATTGGTGTGAAACACTCAATACAACTTTCTCTTACTCCAGTTTTTCAAAATTGTGATTGAAAAAAAATTATAGTTAGTATAACCAAAGTTGATGAAAATCGTCGGTGTTATTATGGAGAAAATCGCGAAAACTGAAAAAAAAAAACTGTTCAGTAAACACGTACTGCAGTTTTAAGCTATGAAAAATATGAAATAGTAACACAAAAAAAAACTGTGTAACCAAAATGTGGTTTACTAATTTTGTTCGAACTCGGAATTTATAATTAATGTTGTTTAGATGGTAGAATTGTATAATCAACTACGATAGTACTTTAGAGAAAGCATAACCACATCCCTACCCCAAAAGCCCCCTCCTTAAATGGCTTTACCAGGAGAAATGTTTCAAATAAAAGTTGTAGCTTCAAATATGTGTTTACATTCCTAGTTTAAAGAAAATCGTTGGAGCCGTTTTAGAGAAAATGACAGAAAACGAAAAATTACTATTCAGTATAAATGCACTTCCGGTCACCCGATATTATTCAAACTTGGGAGTTTCAACAACATATAATTCTATCTAATAATATTATTTAGATGATAAAATTGTTAGAAAACTGAAATTGCACTTTAGAGGAAAATCTAACCCTACCCCTCTAACAAAAGTGCTCTTAAATTGAATTTGTCCAGAGAAATGTTTTAAATAAAAGTTGTTAAATTTTTATATGTGAAGTTGAAATACCAAATTTGAAAAAAATCTTTAGTCATTATAATGGATGTGTGGGTGGAGAGAATTAGTTTTGTTTGATGAGTTAAGAAGAAGACTTGGTTAACACTGGTTAACTGATATATTAATAAATAGACACAGACTGCCTGGACTTTAAAATACAGGAATGTTTAAGGTTGAGTGGTATGAGAATGACATGTAGCGATTGGATGTGCTGAACTGATTTCTACTGTGTTTATCTGTATTGAACTGTGTTTTATGGACTGTCCGTCGCTATATTTATACAGCTTCTCCCACTCCAGTCCGAGAGAGAGTGGTCGAGATTCTCTTGCTCTCTTTGGTTGCTGTTTGCTCTCTTGCTGTTACAGTCATTTTTTTAAAAATCGCAAAAAAAGTAAAAAAAATTCAGTAAAGTGGTACTTTTGGTTGAGGAATTTTGACAGATAACCTACTGTCGGATCCGATGGTCATACATACCTAAACGGAATATCAAATTTGAACTTTCTAGGGTTTTTTTGTTTTTGAGCTATGCTGTTCACATAGACACAACACACACAGATCATTTTCTAAAAATCACTTTTTTTAGACTCAGAAGATCTCAAAACGGATATTTCCGGTGAAACCTCGGTATCGAAAATTTGGCACGATTACAATACTTCCTTATTACTATTAGTGAGAGAAAGTAAAAATTATGAGGTTAAAGAAATCTTGGCATTTAAATCTTGTCAACTGCAGTAATAGAAAGTGGTGAGAGGTTACAGTCAACCAGGTTGTTTACAATCTCTTACTTCCTGTAACGACGAAGTATTGCAATCGTGTCAAATTTTTTAATATCGAGTATTTTTTTCGTTATTTCCTCGAAAATGGCTCCAACGATTTTCATTAAACTTCGTATACTATCATCTACAACACATAAATACCTATCACTTTTTTGTGACATTTTTCCGGAAGAATTTATTCTTGGGGGTTTCTTGGGGGGGGGGGGGGGGCAATAGCGTTATTCTTTTATTTAAAGTACTGCTTTACTACAATATTATCGTTTTACCATCTAGGCAATACCAATGTACGTTAGAAGTATTGATACAATTCCAAATGTGAAGAAAATCGGCTACCGGAAGCACAACATTACAGATTTGGTTTTTGAGTTTTTTCTGGGGGGGGGGGATTTTTCCCGCAAACAACTTTGCCGCTCAATCTTGACAAAGTACAATTTATGGTTACCTCTATCACAGCTCTAATATTACTGTTGTATGAGAAAAAAATTCATCGGCGTGTATAATTACATTAAAATCAGCTGATTTTGGATATTTCTCCCGCTATTTTTAGTTTATTTTATTTTATTTTTTTGTTTTTTGGCGGAGTGGAGAGATGGTGATATCTAGGGCACGCAGTGTTGCGTAGCGGAGTTTTTTTTTTTTTTTTTTGATATTTTTGTGACGACCATACGAAACAAACTTCGTTAACCTCATATCTCGTTAATATGGAAATTTGCCACACATACATACATGGCCTTGTTGTACGTGCGGGACTAACCCTAACACTACCCTCGCCGCCTCCCATACCCTTTAACACTGCCGGTTTCAGTAATATTTTAGTATACGTTGTCGAATTCCCTCCCGCACAGTCACACACACACAAAAACTATACCAAAATTACAGACATTTTTACTTTCACTTATTGCTGTAAGTGAAATTATTGCGATCGCATCAAATTATCTATATCGTGTTTTCATTGGAAAATACATCCAGTTTCCCTGAGTCCGAAATTGTGATTTTTTTTTTGATAAATCGGTATATTTGTGTGTGTGTGATCACTGATCAGCATAATTCAAAAAGCAAAAATTGGAGAAACTTCAAACATGGTTATTACTTTCTCTTACTCCTTAGTAAGAGGAAGTATTGTAATCGTGTCAAATTTTCGATATCGAGTTTTCACCGGAAATATCCGTTTTGAGGTCCCCTGAGTCCAAAAAAAAGTGGTTTTTAGCAAATGGTCTGTGTGTATGTGAACAGCATAGCTCAAAAACGAAAAACCGTAGAAAGTTCAAACTTGATATTCCGTTTAGTTATCTCCATGGGATCAGACAATGGGTCATCTGTCAAAATTCCTCAACCGGAAGTACCACTTTACTAGTTGATTTTTTACATTTTTGCGATTTTCTCAAAAATGGCTCCGACGATTTTCTTTAAACTTGGTATATCAACTACATATACAATGAGCTACAACTTTTAATTGAAACATTTCTCTGGGAAAATTCATTTAAGGGCAGTTATGGGGGAGGGGAGGGGTTAGGTTTCCATCTAAATTAGCTATTTCAGTTTATTAAACAATTCCATCATCTAAATAATGTTAATTAGAATTAAATATTTTGTTGAAATTCCGAGTTTGACAAAAATCGGATAACAGGAAGTGCGTTTACTTTACCAGTTTACTAAATGATTTTTCCACTTTTTCACGATTTTCTCAAAAATGGCTTCAACGATTTTCTTGAAACTTCGTATATAAACTAAACATACAATGATCTACATCTTTTATTTAAAACATTTCTCTAGAAAAATTCATTTAATGGCACTTTTAGGGGAGGGGTGGGGTTATAGCTTTCTGTAAAGTGGTATAATAGTTGAGTATACAATTCTATCACCCAAACAAAATTAATTAGAAATAAATAGATGGCCAAAATTCCAAATATTAAAAAAATTAGTAAACCGGAAGTGCGCTTTTATTGACCTGTTTTTTTCAGTTTCCGACGAATTTCGTTATATTTGGTACATAAACTATAATATTTGTTAATTATAAGTTTGAGAACTGGAATAAGAGAAAGTTGTGTGAGTGTTTCACACCAGATTTTTTTTTTTTTATTAACAGTATTTTCAGTTATCTATGATTTTCTACACTTGTAGAGATCTGTCATTTTTGTTTGAAACCTTTTCCAAGAAAATGTACTTACGGGTCCTTTCGAGGTACAGGAAGTTTATGGTTTCCTCAAAGTTCTACCATTCATGTAAATTGAAGGTATCTAGTAATAATGATATGTTTTTCGGACTACACGGACCGCATCCATGGAGACTTTGTTAGGAATTCCACCTCTCTTTGTGGAGGTGAAAAACCAGGCAATGGTCATTCTACCATTTATCGCGATTCCCATTACAGGTTTCCCTTCTGATAGGATGTTGAAGACTTTTGTCTTTGGTCATTTTTACAGGGTTAGGTTGACTTCCTGGGGAAGATTGGTTAATCCTGGGTCCGTCTGGGTGATTCCTGAGAATTTTATCTCCGATGCTACACGGACGGTTCCAGGATGAATGGTAGGCCTGGGGCTGCCTTCTATTTTGAGATGGGGTGACCATTTGGCATTGCCTCTTGGTGAGTGGGCCACCGTTTTCCAGGCTGAGGTTTATGCAATTCTTTGTTGTATTTTGTATGAGAGAGTGTGTAACACTAAATTAAAAGGTGTTTGTATCTGCTCGGACAGCTAGGCTGCGTTGAAGGCGCTTAGCTCATGTGTCTTCACTTCCAGATTGGTATTGGAATGTTCTGAAAGACTGGAAGATCTTTCTTCATTGAAGGACGTGCTTCTGGTCTGGGTTCCAGGTCACATGGGAATCTTTGGGAATGAGGAGGTGGATAGGTTTGCAAATTAGACGCCTCTCTCCCTTTCATTGGTCCCAAGCCTGCTGTTGGTGTGTCTTCTGGCACATGCTTGTCAGGCTTCCAGACGTGGATGACCTCGCAGCACTCATGCTTATGGATGAGTGCAGTGGGTTGTCGGCAGTCTAAGATGCTCATTGGGGGTCCGGACGGAGCTTTGAGTAGCGGGATCCGATGTCTTTCACGGACCTCTCTCAGGCATCTGGTTGGCTTCCTCACTGGGCATTGTGACTTAAGGAGGCATCTCTATACAATGGGACTCATGCCTGACCCCTTCTGTAGAGTTTGTGAGACGGAGGAGGAAACACCCATGCATCTAATGACGGATTGTTTGAGCTGTGAACAGATTAGGTTTAGGACCTTCGGCCGGAGTAGGATATCGGTAGAAGATCTTAAGCTATGTCCTTTTGAGGTTTTGGTCCGATTTGTTCGGTCTTTGGTGAAACTTAGATGGGTAAAACCTAGGCCTGGTCATTTGTTCCAGACCCAGTAGTTGTTATTCCTTAGGGTAGGTATATGGGCCCAGGGAGGCTTTGGATAGCGTAGGGTTTTGCCCTCCCCTTCCTTGAATAATAAATAAGAATTATATGTTAGAAGAGAATTAGTATGTAGTTGTTATGGCTGGTTCTGCAAAGCTGGAAAGCACCAGAGACATTTTCCGTGATAGCCTGATTTTTTTTGTTTTGTGGTCATCGACCGATTTCTGGCGTTCGCCCATCTTCAGGATGTTTTTGTCAAAACAGTGTGATACAATCCTGATGATAGGCGAACGCCTGAAACCGGTCGATGACCATAAAAAAAGGCAGGCTCTCACGGAAAATGTGTGTGAAAATTAGTATTTACATTGAATAACTATGTACATTGCAGTGAGATAAAGTCGTGTCAATTTTTTTATATGTCCTCTTACTGCTTGCTTTAAGGAGCAACTATTGCGTGCAAATTCTCACGGAAAACACATGTTTTCACATCACTTGCGTAAGAAAAAAAATTTGGTGTGAAACACTCACATCACTATAACTTACTGCAGTTGACACAGATTTAAGCGACAAATTTTCTTCACACTTGTAATTTTTACTAAATATTTATTTGTCTTTAATTTTCAATCAATTGGAGAGTCTAAACTTAATCAAATGTCTTTTTTTGAGCAAACCATACACTCCTGGTCTCCCAAAGCTTCTTTAATTGAACTTTTGCGGAAATAAGTTCCCAATTTAGGGGTTGTTCAATTTTTTTAGTATATGTACCGCCGAAGCGAGGGGTAGCTATATGGGCCCTGGGAGGCTTTGGATAGCGTAGGGTTTGCCCTCCCCTTTTGTGAATAATAGGGGTTGTTCAATGTTATTGTGGCTCTTTTCTGGATTACTATGTAATCACTTCTGCTACCCGCCTGGATTTCAGTCTATGTAATCAATTCTTACCTGCGCCGCCGAAAAAGTAGACGCGGAGTGCGTAAATCCAGAATCGTTATTTATTCGGATAGCCAGGCTGCCCTGCGGGCAATTGACCGTGGAAGATCAGCTTAAGGCTGGTGTGGGATTGCCTAGGTGCTCTTAGGGATATTAGTAGCCATAGTAAGGTCACCCTGGTTTTGGGTTCCTGGGCATTCGGGACACCGAGGTAATGAGGCGGCAGATCGTTTGGCCTGGGAAGGTTACATTGGAACACTTATTGGACCGGAACCGTTCTGTGGTGTCTCAAGATGCCTCAGGAGTGCATCCATCAGGACGTGGATGCAAGACCGATCAAGGGAATGGCGGGCTAAAACCCCAGGCCAGAGACAGGCGAAAACGGTTATTTATAGCTACTCGCCCGGGCTAACTGCAGAATTACTCCAACTAGGCAGGATGGCCATTGCAGACTCAATAAGCACATGCGCCGCATGGGCCTGGCAACGGGTAGCTTGTGTTGGTTCTGTCAGGCTGAAGAGGAAACAGCACTGCACGTTCTATGTCAGTGCGAGGGGCTAGTATGGCTGAGGAACCGCCTCTTCGGAGAAGAAAAGCTGGTGCCTGCAGGTCTTAGCCAGGGGTCCCTCTCGGGTCTATTAAGGCAGGCAGGACTCGAGAGGGTGCTCTAATTGACCACCTGGGGAGACCTCCCCAGACTCCACAGTTCGATGAAAGACAGGACGGGGGCAGGGTCTCCAACGTACGGGGTGCCACAGTAGACCCACGGGGATCGCGGTGGCGCAGGCTAAAGAGCCAATCCCCCAAAGAATCTATTCTAATCTACCTGCCTGTATGGGTCACTCTTTCCACCCCACCTCTGCTGTATCGCTGTATTTATGTTAGGGCAGTAGCAGAAAGACGTGAGTAAATTTAATTCTAAATCATTTAAACCGGCTGATTATAACATCGCTTCACTATTCCCCTTTACAGAAGTAAGAGAAATTAAAAAAAACTTCGGTAGATTTGAAACAGCTGTCCGTAATAATTTTTACAAGTCATAAATCTTATAGGAACCACATATTATGCCCATACACTATAGCGGCTATAGTTCAGTAATATTTAAAAACAAGCACTACAAACTTTTAGATCGGCCGCAATGGTGCACATACACTTTAATTAACTACATAGGTTTTTTCATTAATTTTTTTAAATTAAATTTCCTTGGGCAAAACAAAAAACACACACAAGATTTTTTCTTACTGCAATTTACACGATGTAAGGGACAAATTCCCTTCAAGCATAGTTTTACTTTTTCTTACTCCTAGTAAGAGAAAGTATTGTAATCGTGTCAAATCTTCGATATCGAATTTTCACCAGAAATACACATTTTGAGGGTCCCCTGATTCCAAAAAAAAAAAAATGGTTGTTGTGGTTAATTCCACAGAGCTGGAAAGAATCAGAGATATTTTCCGTGATAGCCTGCTTCTTTTGGTGGTCTTCCACCAGTTTCGGGCGTTCGCTCGCCTATTATCAGGGTGTTTTAACTGAATCACGATGACTAAATATAAATGACTGATGACTGAAATACGTAACTGAATCACTGCATTAGCTCTGTGCAAGTCAATGTTATGACACTGTTTTGACAAAAATATTCTGATTATAGGCGAACGCCCGCAACCGGTCGATGATCACCAAAAGAAGCAGGGCTATCACGAAAAGTATCTCTGATTCAAAAAAGTGGTTTTTAGCAAATTGTGTGTTTGTGTGTGTGTGTGTGTGTTTCGTATTTATGTATGAGAACAGCATAGCTCAAATACGAAAAATCCCAGAAAGTTCAAACATGCTGTTTATATATCACCATGGGATCGAAGAAACTGGGAACAACCGGAATTAACCACTTTACTCAATAATGTTTTTACTTTTCTGCTATTTTCACTAAAATAGCTCCAACGATTTTTCTATAAACTATTGTAACGCAGCCACTGGTGCCATATAGGAGAGAAAGCAGGTACCTCAAGTTCTCGTAGTGGCCGCTAGGAAGCGCTGGTGGCGCGCTCTATCCCTTTCTAGAACAATCTATAATCTTCTAGACCCTTCTCCACCGGTATAAATAGAGAGGACAACAGAGAGTTGAGTGAGAGTCTTGTTTCAAACGAAGTGTGCATTTGTGATAAGTGTATGAAAAAGTGAACAAAGTGAATATTTGTTGGTTTAAAATGTGAATTAATTATTATTAAGTGTTGTATTTGTAATTTATTGTGTCAAACAATAAATTGATGTTTTTCTTGTTGAAGTTTAGAGTGTTTTATCTAAACGAACCCACTTAGAACTAGTTGCAGTAGTTAGTTTAGTGGGAAAAACGTTACACTATGTATGTGTACTACACATATAAAGAGCTACAACTTTTATTTGAAATATTTTCCTGGGTAAATTCATTTGAGGAACCTTTTGAGGAGAGGTAAGGTTATATTTTAGTCCAAAGTGTTATCTTAGTTGACTATAAAATTCTACCATCTAAACAGAATTAATAAGAAATAAATACATTGCCAAAGTTCAGCATTTCAAAAAAATTACTAAACTGCAAGTGAGCTTTTACTGAAGTTTTTTTTTTTTTTTTTAGTTTACGCGATTTTTTTCCGCAAAAACACCGACGAATTTATTAAATTTGGTATACTAATTCAATGTCAATTACAATTTTGTTAACGAGAATTTTGTTAAAGAGAAAGTTGTGTGAATATTTCACACCTGATTTTTACTTTCTCTCACTCCTAGTAAGAGGAAGTATTGTAATCGTGTCAAATTTTCCATATCGAGTTTTCACCGGAAATTTCCGTTTTGAGGTCCCCTGAGTCCAAAAAATTGGTTTTTAGCAAAGGGTCTGTGTGTATGTACGTATGTGACAGCATAGCTCAATCAACAAAGTAATCGTAGGAAAGTTTCAATTTGGGATATTCCCGTTAGTTATCACCATGGATCGAGACAATGGGTCCATCTTTCCAAAATTCCTCAACCTGAATACCACCTTACACGTTTGTTTTTTTTTCTACGTTTTTTACGATGTCTCAAAATGGCTCCAACAATCTTCTCAAACTAGTATATCAACTACACACATACTAACAGCTACAACTTTTATTTGAAATATTTCTCCGAGAAAATTCATTTAAGGGCACTTCTGACGGGAGGGGAGGGGTTAGGTTTTCATCTTAACTGCTATTTCAGTTTATTAGACAATTCTGTCATCTAAATAATGTTAATTTACAATTAAATATGTTGTTGAAATTCCGAATTTGAAAAAAAAATCGGATAACCGAAAGTGCGTTTGTTTTAAGACTTTATTTTTTCACTTTTTCGCGATTTTCTCAAAAATGGCACTGACGATTTTCTTGAAACTTAGTGTATAAACTAAACATGCAATAATCTACATCTTTTATTTAAAACATTTCACTGGGAAAATTCATTTAAGGGCACTTTTAGGGGAGTGGAAGGGTTACAGCTTCCGCTAAAGTGGTATCATAGTTGATTATACAATTCTATCATTCAAACAAAATTAATTAGAAATATATAGGTGGGCCAAAATTCCAAGTTTTAAAAAAATTAATAAGCCGGAAGTGCGCT
>JAAEAF010002993.1:36447-54451 GCA_011037195.1 Triatoma infestans
GTATTTGTCTGATCTTGTCAAACAAATGCGGTAAGTGGACTGTATTTGAGGTGTAGTTCTTAATGCGGGGAAACAGAGAATAGTAATTTCAATAATAATGAATAATAGAACGCTTACCTTGTAAGATGTGACACCGGCGTAGCAACGCCCCAAGGAAAGGGATCCCAAAAGGAAAAGAGAGTCGACTCCCCCACTCCCCTGGCCCCAGATACCTTTGTGAACGTAGATGGTGTCCTCCAGTCTAAAAGGCGAGCAGATTGAAGGCCAAGTAGGCATAAGTAGATTCCTTTGTATGTACTGTATTTAAGCAGAGAACATGCGGTGTAACGAGAATAACGGAAAACTGCGTACCCGTGAAAATGCGGTGTAACGAAAGAGACGAGAAACGACACGCGCGTATACTTTGCGGTAAACTAACAGAGGGAAAACGAAATGTACTTAACATGCGAGGTAGCACGGTGGAAAGTAGAGAGCACTTCCGTGCGTGTACGAGCGTATGGTACAACAGTTTTTGAACAGAACTAGTACAGAACTAACAGATTCGAGGTTAACGCGGACAATGTGCAATCGGAAGTTATCGTAATTACGACAACGGCCGGACATATGTGTTGCAAAAGGTATACATTGGGAGACAAAAAGGCGTCAGGAGATTAAACAGTATTTGTAATTCTATTACTGCAATTACAAGTACATGTGATTGTAATTGAATTACTGGTTATTGCAATTGCCATTACAATTACATAACGACAAGCAGTAATTGTAATTAAGAGCCTCAATTACAATTACAGTAATTGAAAGAAGTAATTGCAATTACTTAAAACGATTACAGTAATTGTAATTGGATATTACAATTACTTCAGTGTAATTGTTCTTTGGAACCAGTTATTTTTATATTTTGGACCATTCAACTGTTTTCCTATTGAAAGCATGTTCCAATTTTACTCATGTAATTGAAGGTGTAATTAAATACTCATGTAATTAATTACTGCCCAACTAGTGCAGTAGCATTAAGCTAAAAACCTCCTTTAAGAAACCCCCATAAATACAATGTATGGATCTACTACCACCTGTATAATATTAACAACATTAGAAGTATTAATGGCAATTCCAAATTGAAGAAAAGTCGGTTAACCGGAAATGTTTTTGCAGATAAGTGTGTTTGAGTTATTTTTGGGAATTTTTGTCGAGATTGACTATAACGATATACTTAAACTGAATGCTTTACTGTACATTTAGTTAAACCTTTATAATTTTTTTGTGGTTCGGCTTGGATAAAAATATGAAGTACCTGTTTTCTTAAATTGCGTTGGTCGGATATCTGGTTCCGTGACCTTCACCTACTCAAGAAGAACAAATCGAATATTATTGAAAAATTTCAGAACGATTGCCATTCGATAGACATTCATCATTTTTAAGCAGTAAATATAATTACTTATATAGACTTGTGAGTGCCTTGGAAAGCGAGGGGTCTTATTTAGATTGGAACTGTGCTATTACTAAAATAAGATTGCTGATTCAGCTTCGATTATGTAATCTAAAGTGTTCAAGAATCTATGTTGAGGGTTCTCCTCTTTTGTCTTCGAAGAAGGCAATCTCTGTTTTGATCTACAAGGTACCGGACTCTCTTTTACATTTCCTCTTCAACTGTCACGCATTGCAACCATTTAGAGAACAGTATATTAAATCCATATCTTGCTGACTCGGATACTGAATCCAACTGTTTCTAGAAGCTGTTTACGGTTGGGTCCGTTTCACAGATAAATGCAATTTAAAAATACTCTATTAATGCCCTAAGAATTAAGAGTTTTATCCTTTCTGATTAACTAATCCATTTATTATTTTGTTAATAACATCTGGTTCAGTTTATAACAGTAGTCATGAGTTTTAGTTTTATTTCTTTTATATATAAAAGAAATATCATATCATTTATAAATATCATATCATTTTTGTATATTGTAAACCACATTCCTTGCAAAAGGAATGTTATTCTTGAATGCAATAAATAAATAAATAAAATAAATAAATAATAATGTTTTGGCAGATATATTGTTGTGTGTTGCAGTGTGTCGCGAATGGTGTTGAAACGGTTTATAAATGTGTAGTTCTAGAGAAGAGAGAAGTTAGAGTTTAGAAATAAATAAGACGTTACCACTGTTAAAAAATAAAAATATACTCTCTTAAAATAACAAGTAGAAGTTAATTATAATGAATGTAAAAAGTTTATGAATATACAGAAACGCTTGTAATTAAATATTTAGCTAGATTGATTTAAACTTAAATGTTCAAGTAACTTGTGGGCTCTGGATGTTCTCCTCTCGAATGAATGCTGGTTGAATGCTATAAGACTCTTCTTGGTAGTATTGGCAAAACCTGCCGTTTATACCTATATGATTACTAGAAGGGGGTTAAAAGACATAGTAGCCGAGTTCTTCGACTTTTTTTCTAACGGTTATCTTGTACCTGGATTTTTAACTTTTGTCAGCCAATCTACATTTCTTCTTTTTAAAACTGAATTTATTTAAAATATAAAATCTATTTCAATTTATTCTTATTTACTTCTTTCCATTACACTGGCAACTGTGCCAGACTTTGGAAAATGGGTTTTCGCCGGGAAAACATGATTTGAGGTCCTCTGAATATGAAAAAAAAAATGTTGTTAGCGAATAGACTCTATATCTATGTGTTAACAGAATATCTCAAAAATAAAAAGTCACAGGGAGCTCAAACTTGGTATTCCATTTAGGCACATTGACCATCGCATTTGACACATAAATTTCGGGCAAAATCTATCAACCGGAAGTTGTGACTTAACTGATTTTTTTTTTTTTTTTATTTCAATTTTTCGTAATTTTCTCGATAATGGCTCCTGTAACAGCAAGAGAAGCTCAGCAACCAAAGAGAGCAAAGAGAAGCTCAACCATTCTTTCGGATTGGAGTGGGAGAAGCTGTATAAATATAGCGACGGACAGTCCATAAAAAAAGATTCAGTTAAAATCAGTTCAGTACATCCAATCGCTATTCTCATATCACTCTACCTTATCAGAGACATTTTCCGCGGTAGCCTGCTTCATTTTGTGGTCATCGCCCGGTTTTGGGCGTTCGCCCATCTTCAGATGCATTTTTCAGACAGTGTGACAACACAGACTTGAGGCACTGAGCAAATTTAATACACTGAGGTCAGTTAAAAAACACCAGTCAGTGTGTAAACTAAATTTTCTCTGTGCAAGTCTGTGTTGTCACACTGTCTGAAAAACGCATACTGAAGATGGGCGAACGCCCAAAACCGGGCGATGACCACAAAATGAAGCAGGCTACCGCGGAAAATGTCTCTGATAAGGTAGAGTGATATGAGAATAGCGATTGGATGTACTGAACTGATTTTAACTGAATCTTTTTTTATGGACTGTCCGTCGCTATATTTATACAGCTTCTCCCACTCCAATCCGAAAGAATGGTTGAGCTTCTCTTTGCTCTCTTTGGTTGCTGAGCTTCTCTTGCTGTTACAGGAGCCATTATCGAGAAAATTACGAAAAATTGTGATGAAATCATCATATGAAAATGATGTTATGAAATCATTCATCTATTGTAAAGTCCAGGCAGTCTGTGTCTATTTATTAATATATCAGTTAACCAGTGTTAACCAAGTCTTCTTCTTATATCATCAACCAGACCTAACACATCCATTATAATAGCTCCAACGACTTTCTTTAAACTTGGTATACTATCTACACACACACACACACACACATATCACTTTTATTTGGAACATTTGCCCGCAGAAATTGATTTTTTCGGGGGGTGGGGGGGTTCTGGGGGCACAGTAGCGTTATACTTTCTCTAAAGTAGTACTTCATATAATATATGGTTTTGCCACCTACATATATTTAATACATATATAGAAAGCATTGATAGGAATTCCAAGTTGAAGGACATCAGTTAACCAAAAGTTTATAGAATAGGGTTCTGTGTTTTTTTGGGTTTTTCTCCAAAACGGTTCCCTTTAAACTTCAGTATAATAAATGTATGCTAAAGTCACAGATAAAGACGTATTACTTTTTATTAAAAAAAAAATTATTTCGGATAGCTGTGAGGAATTTGTGGTGTTAATTTCAAAATTTTATATATAGTTAGTTCAGTGTTTTAGAGCGCTCTACTGGACCATAATATAATCACTTCACTAGCTGCCAAGATTAGTAGGTAGGGACTTATCCCCCTACTGTCCCTGTATTTATATTACCACAAATATATACAATCTGAGCATAAGAATATTTGCCAATTATATATAATTGTACTACCCTTGAGGGTAGGGGACTGTGGCGGGAGTGGTTGGTTCAAGGATCAAGCACTCGGAACCCATGAGTAATTTTCCCAGCATCTTCCAGGCGGGGAGATAAACGCTATTGGAAGAAGTGTACAATTTAACCTCGATAGGAGATATAGGAACCAGGAGATTGTAATCCTTCGATAGTCAAGCAGCAGTTTCAGCATTGAGTGCATCTGATCAGCTCTAAAATGGTCTGGGAATGCCTAGGTAAACTCATAACCAAGGTAGGAGGAACAAAGTACCCTGTGGTGGGTGCCGGGGCATGTTGGCATTGAAGGGAATGAGATAGCCGACCCCTGGCCAAGTTAGGCGCTAGGACACCCCCCCCCCCACACTAGGGCCGGAACCTTTTTGTGTTCTGTTGGAGGAGGAACTTAGGAAGGAGGAGGAGACGAGGAGATCTCAACACTGGTACTCCCTCCCCGGTTTGCGGTAGGCTAAGATTTGCTTGGGAAATTATAACCAACGGTGATCGGAGGCCTGCATTGGATTGAGCAAGAACAAGTTCCGCGTTCTTACGGGTTTTCTCACGAGGCATTGCCAACTTAGAGGACACCTGGTGAAGCTGGGTTTGGAAAGTGACAGCTCATGCAGATTCTGTGGGGAGCTAGAAGAAGCTTCACTACATCTCTTAACAGACTGCAAGGCTGCCACTCAGAGAAGATTCAAGAACCTGGGTAGCTACCAGGTGGAGGAGGGGGATATACCCTCTCTAGAGCCCGTCAGTGTATTGAGATTCCTCAGGGATCTCAACCTGATGGAGGATTTGTAAAACGGATATTCAGAGAAGGACATCTGTTTGGGTGCTGTGGGCAACAGCCTGCGGTGGCACCCAGGGGGCATAGCACAATAGATCGAAACGGTCGCGGTGCATTGGCTCCCCTTCAAAAAAAAAAAAAAATATATAATTGCACTAACAGGCGTAAGAGCAAGTCGTGTGAGTGTTTCACACTAGATATTTTCCTAACCTAAAGCAAACACTCAACAGTTGTAAAACGCTTAGGTCTCCGGGTTGAGACCCAGTAGTTTATTTTAAACTGACATTTCGCTCATTAAATCTGATGTTTACCGTGGGAGTGTTGTTACAGCCTTAGAGGCGACACTAACCTGTGAAGAAGCGTATTGTAATATGGGCGAAACATCAGTGTACAACCAAACCACTGAACACCGGTCTCAACTCAAAAACCTCAGTGTTTTACATGACAATGGCTGCGGAAGCTCCGTAACAGTTCTCCAAGAACAACCAAAAAAATTAATTTTCCCAGCAAAAATGTTAGAGCTATTTATGTTATGTTGAAACCGCATCAGATGTTTGTTAGAAACCGACGTTTCGCTCATATTTCAATGTGCCAGTTCAGGGTCGTTACACATTGAAAGCTACGATGAACAAAACGTAGCAATGAATGTTAAATAAAATAGGAACGTGATCCCTTCCTTCGCTATCTTGGCTGTATATGGTTGGCGGGGGGGGGCTTAATTTTCTCTGCCGTTACCACGGTCGGCTGGCGGCTGACGAGGTTAAAAAGTCTCCCATCCCAAATGCCCTTCCTGCTAAAGTTTTAATTAGGCCCCGCCCACCGCTATACAGCCAAGATGGCAGTGGCACTGGCCACGCCCATTTCACTATCAAGATTCCATTACTCCATTAAAACATTCAAGGTGTAACGACCCCTGAACAACCTCATTGCATTTATGGGCGAAACGCCTGTTTCTAGCACACCACTGACGCTGTCTCAACCCGGAAACTCAAGTGTTTTTCATGAAAATGGCTGCTGAAACCTATAAGATTATACGTAAAGTTAGTATATCAAAAATTTATAGAAAATCTGTAGAACCTTTATCAAGAAAACACAAAAATACTGGGAAAACTATTGTATAAACTCGCACTTCCGGAATGTCAAATTTGTACTTCCTGTTTTTGAGCTAGGCTGATCATATATATATATATATATATAAGAAAATTTATCACAATTACGATACTTTCTCATCATACAAGGAGTAAGGGAAACTAAAAAATCTGGTTTATCGAATGACATGTGAAGAGCTTTTATGTCAATAACAAAGATTGTATAAATTCAATTTTAAAAACTATTTGATAGACTCCCCCCCCCCAATACCTTTCGAGAATCAATTTTTTTTTTTTTTCAGAAAAAAAAGTTTCAAATAAAATGTAATCATTTCATTATGCAGCGAGCATATCAAGTTAAAAGAAAAATCTTTGGAGCTGTTATCTATCAAAATTACGAAAACCTGAAATAAAAAAATCGGTAAAGTCATACTTCCGGCTGATGGAAATTTGTCAGAACCTTCGTTCTTTAGCTGTGGTAGTACTAAAATGGAATATCAAATTTCAGCTTCTTGTGACTTTTCGTTTTTGAGATATTCTGTTAACACATACACATCCACACACCACAATTAATTCGTGGTGTATATGTATCAAGGTTCGGAAGTATATGTTCAAGGTCTTTTAAGAACCAAAAAAAACCCTTTCTGTAATCCGTTTAGTATTACCACCGCATAGACACGTAGCTTTCTAGTTTTTTCTTTTTCCTATCCGCGACAAAGGCGTTAAGCCATTTTTTGTCTGGCAGCCCAATATTTTTCATAAATAGTACTCATACCCTGTAATGCAGGGCACGTGTTCAAATGTTGAAATGTCATTACGCCGTTATTGCACAATGGGCAAATCGGCGAGTCCTTTATACCTATTTTGTGGAGGTGGGCTTGGAGGTAATCATGCCCTGTAATTCCTCGGAATAGCACGACAGAATCTTTTCTTGGAAGGCCGACAGGTATCTTATTTTCTAGCAGTGTTGCCCACTGTTTTTCAGCGGCCATGCTCTTTAACTCCGCGTGTGATTTTTCCTTTAAATGGCTACCTATAACTCTTTTAGCCGAAGCAAAACACATTGCGTAGTCGGGCTGATCACATTGACTCCCCTGTTTCGCAAGTTTATCGGCCTGCTCGTTCCCTGGTAAACCACAATGTGCAGGAATCCATTGGAAAGCCAGCTGGTTCCCTTCTGTAAGAGCCTTTTCAACCATTTCTTGGCACGCTCTTACATCTGCGGAAATTCCACTTTGAGATCCTGTTACGGCTATTAACGCAGCTTGGGAGTCACTGAGAAACACTACTTTGTCCAATTTCTTTTCAACCATATATTTCAAACCTATCAGGATAGCCCGGATCTCACCATCGAAATTTGATGCCCAAGTTTCAACAGGTTCTGAAAACTGGAAGTCGATACCATACACTCCAGTTCCCGCATTTTTAGTGGCACCTGCTGCTGAACCGTTAGTATAGATGTGGGTCCAAGGAGGAGATGGATAGTATTCTCCAAGCATTTCAAGGGCTAGAGCTCTTACCTCGGTCGCACTGTAATCGCCTTTCTTAACGGGCTCCATGAGACCAGTACATCTCATTGTGCAGAGGCTCACTCCTGCCAAGGAATAAATTATATTTAAGCTTATTTTAAATTATATTTAACGAAACTTTCTAGTCAAATTCAGTGCAACTTTACATTGAATTTATTCCTTCTTCAGGTTTACGAAATTTACATACTAACTTCACACATCAAGGGCTAAAAACATTTCTATATGAAACATTTTTTGCCATAAAATTTATTTTTTTGTTTGGTTTTGGGAACAGTAGCGTTAAGCTACCCTCTATAGTACCCATTTTCAGTGCAATACACATTAAATACTGTAGTGGAAGAACGAAATGGAAAAATAATAGTTTTGGAAAATAGTTTAGTAAAATAATTTTGTTAATTTTAGCAAGTTCAAATAGTATATTTTAGTGATGGGGATAGAGCCAGGTACTACAATCTAGGTCAATGCAAACCAAGAGACAAAGGGCAAGAAACAGTTAGGGTAAAACAATAAAACTCCCTCCAGACATACCAGCATTATTTGAAAGGATTTGAACTATGAAGAGAAGACATTCCTTCAAGACAGTCTGAACAGACATTCAAGCCAGAACACTTGCTTCAGGAATCGCTCTCTTAAACTCAGTGCCAGTGATAGTGATTTGCCTTTATTCTAGATAAACATCTGATTTATTAAGATATAGTTGTGATATTGTAAGGTACTTAAATTTGCTTAGAGAATAATATATTTATTTTGAAAACAGTGGTGCTCTCTTGATTATTACTAATACTTCTCTCTTAAACATATTATACTTACAAGCCCCTTTACAAAACCGCTCACGCCACAAGCTACCACTACACTACAACAACACAATATCACCAATAACATTTCAATACCCTGCTGAGATTCCAAATTTTTTTAAGAAAATCTATTTATAAGAAATGCGATTTTTACAGTATAGGTTTATGAGTTGTTTTTGGAATTTCCTTTTATTACGTTATTACGTTAATACGGTTTTTATTACGTTTATTATCGTTAATTAACGATTTCCTTTAAACTTGGAATGCTAACTGTACAGATTTTAGACCTTTCATTTTTTATTTGGAACTCTTTTTTTTCTGAAATTTAAGAGAAAAGTAATGTGAGTATTTCTCATCAGATTTATTATGTGAAATGTGTTGAAATAGATTTGTGGTAGCTAAGTTCACATGGACACCACCAGGTGACCGTGCTCACAAAGAAGCAATTAAGCCAATAGTTTTGCTGCTACATTAATTAGCAAATCCAAACAGCATTTGATTTAGCCAAGATTCACAATCTTATAAACTATTAAACTACAAACAATTAGTGAAACTTTTTAACAATAAAATGTTAATATTATATATGTATACAAAAAAAAAAAAAAATCTGGTGTAAAACATTCATACGACCGTCTATTCTTCTAATTAATATATTTAATGAAGAAATGTTCAATAAAATTGTACAAAATTACGATGATTAGTTTGGGGCTGGCAATTAATTAAAATAAAATACAATTTAAAAAAAAAAAAGTATCAAATAAAAGTGATAGGTATTTATTTATTTATGTGTATATAGTATACGAAGTTTAATCGAAAACGTTGGAACCGTTTTTTAAGAACATCATGAAAAACTGAAAAAAATTTGGGTTTCCGCTTGATAGATTTTTTGCCCAAAATCTTCGTGTTTGGTGCATATTTTTTCAGATATTCTGTTAATTCACACACACACACACACACACACACACACACACACATACACGCGCGCACACTTACGGACTTTTTGGTAAAAGTATTTTTCCCGTATTCAAATGGATCACTTACACCTTGCAATACTTCCTCTTAGTAAGGAAGTAAGGGAAAATAATTGAAAATTGAAGAACACTTGAGTTTCTGGACTTGAGGCCGCGTCAAGTGTGTAATGGCAAGCAGAGAGAAGACAGGCCGAGAGAAGAAAGGCCCTCTCTGGTTAACAGAGACTACTCTCTGACTTAGGCAGGCTAGACTGGGAGAACCTGTGTATATAAGCCAGTGGGAATCTATCTAGATCTATCTATCAGATTCAACCATACATCGCATCGTGTCATATCTCTACTCCCACCTTTTATTCTATCAGTCCAGTGCAATGAGTGTAAACTTATAGCCATATTATAACAGTGTCTACATATCTCGTTCATTCAATCAAACCTAATTTCTCTCCTCAACAACTCCATTGATTTAGTAGCAAGAGAGAAAAGACGGGTCCGAGAGAAGACAAGCCCTCTCTGACTTAAGCAGGCTAGAGGAGGGAGAACCTGTATATAAGCCAGTGAGAGACCTGTATAGTTTAAGAGAGCGATTCTTGAAGCAAGTGTTCTGGATTTGAAAGCAGAATGCAGACTGTCTTGAAGGAATGTTCTCTCTAACGGGGGATTTTCTCTTAAACAGTTGGCCAAGTGGCATTGTTATTTTCCTAACGGATTCCTGTGCTTTTGTCTCTTTAGCAACAATGACCTTAAATTATAGTACCTGACTCTAAAATACATTATTTTTGCCAAAATTATTTCATTTAAAATATTTTTCAAAACTATTTATTTTTGCATTTCTTCTTCCAATACAGAGCCTTATAACGCAACTAAAACCTTGTAGTGATATTTAAATCCTATCCTAACCGACAGTCCCTCCTAGAAGAGTGGTCCTAATCCTATCCCCTAGAACAGTGGTTCGGCAAACTCGTCATCCAAAAGAGCCAAATATAAACAATATAAAATTGAAGTTGATTCAAAGAGCCATTTTTTTTTTAAACTTTGCTTCTTTGCTTTAGTAGAGACATTTTTATGGAAATAATTAGGATTAAAACTACACTCTAGCTTGCCTTTGCTAAATATGTCTTAATTTAACTAACGGTACATTAAATAAAACTTGTATCATACTTATATAAAGATAATATTTATTTAAAAATATAACAAGTTAAATAATATAAAACGTATCATTAAAAAAAACTACAAATACTCCACTAATGTGAACAATGGCCTTGCATTTCCTTGGAAAATAAGGGTAAGTCAGGTTTCTATGTTGCTGTTTTTAATTTTAGGCACGATTCCAAGTTCTCATCGATAAGCCGATTTCTTAATTTACTCTTGATAAAGTTCATGCTTGAAAATGATTATTCGCATAAATATGTAGACCCAAATAAGGAAAGAACAGCAAACGCTAGTTTCTTCAGTTGATCATATGAGTCAGCAATACTATTTCAGGTGTTAAAAATCAACATATCAGACCCTCTCCAGATCTTGTGCTGTAAACTTAATTCACATTTATTTTTCTCCAATAGCTCTAAATCGGCACAAAGACGCTCGAATTTTGAGCTCCACAATTCTTTATTTTTTTTTAAATCCAGCAACTGCATTTCAAAGCGGCCAATATCAATATTAAAGGGCGAAAAATATATTTCTGTTATCGTCGCACTCAGAGGTTTTTTTTAACAAAGGCTAGCGTCGCTTTGCTGTTTCTAAAGACTTTGAACCTGCCGAGAAAAGCTTCCTTCATATTTAACAGTGTTGTTCTGAAATAGCAAATGTCAATATTAGATGTGGTGGTTGGTTCCGCAGAGCTGGAAAGCATCAGAGAGCATCAGAGACAAAAATGAAGCAGGCTACCACGGAAAATGTCTCTGATGTCAATATTAGACTTTATTTTCTCGACAATATTTCAATAGGCATGGAAAGTGATTCAGAGTTTCTCTTTCAAAATCTTCGGCAAAAAAGCGGCAATTTGTTTTCGAATAAAATTACTATAATAAGTTACAAATAGTTGAAATACATTTCGGTGCGGTGATCTTAGATGGATTAGTTCTGGGTCTACAACATAAATCCAGACCCAGAACTAATCCATCTAAGATTCACAGCAGTCCGAATAAATCGGACGAATAACCTTAAGCGAAAATAGCCAAAGCTCTTCCACAGACATCTTATTCCGACCAAAGGTCCTGAACCTAATTTTCTTACAACCCAGTCAATCAGTCATAAGATGGATGGGTGTTTCCTCCTCCACTGTCTCACAGACTCTACAAAACGGATCCGGCATGAGCCCCATAATATAGAGATCGTCTCCTTAAACCACAATGACCAGTAACAGATCCAACCAGATGCCTGAGAGAGTTCTGTGAAAAACACAGCCACGTTTCACTAATGGCCTTGTCCCGGACCCCCGGATGAGCATTTTAGATTGCCGAAAACCAACTGAGCTCATCCATAAGGATGAATGCTGTGAAGCTGTCCATGTCTGGGAAGCCTGACACGCCAACAGCAGGCTCGGGACCAATGAAAGGAAGAGAGGCGCCTAATTTGGCAAACCTATCCACCTCCTCATTCCCAAAAAATCCCCAGGTGATCTGGCACCCAGACTAGGAAGCACATCCTTCAGAGAAGAAAGCTTTTCCAGTCTTTTAGAACATTCTAACAACAACTCGCTTACAATTTACTGCTAATTAAAAGAAATTAAGGAAAACATGAAGGAATTTATGAAAACATGAATTTCCACTAGTAATATTGTTATAAACCACGCCAACGATTTTCGTTAAATATGATACACCAAAACTAAATATATACAGGTATTTATGATTTTGTTTTGTAATCTTCTCGTTGAAAATCTTCTTCTTTTTTTTATAGAAAAAGTGCTATAAGAAAATGCCTTGTGAGTGACCATATTCTTATTACTTTCTTTAACTGGTGACTAAAAAAAAAAAAAAAAAAAAAATTTTGGTAAAATTAAATAAATGAAAAATTAATTCAAGTTGTTTTTACAACTTTTCCACTTAAAACGGCACAAATGATTTTTTTTTTCTTTTAACTTTATTGAAAAAACTATAAATATATAGTTTTATAATTTTCTCTCACGCGGAAACGTGCCCGGGCTGTTGTATGATAGAGCTAGCAAAAAAAAATTCACCGGTAACACTCGAATTTTATCAACTTTTTACAATTTTTTTCTCTTACAAACGGCTCCTACATTTTCTTCCAGTAACTTATGGTAGTAACTATTTTTTTTTTACTTTCTCTTACTCCTAGTAAGAGAAAGTATTGTAATCGTGTCAAATTATTGATATTAAGTTTTCACCGGAAATATCCATTTTGAGGTCTCCTGAGTCCAAAAAAGTGGTTTTTAGCAAATGGTCTGTTGTGTGTGTATATATATATATATATATATGAACAGCATAGCTCAAAAAAACGAAAAATATCGTAGAAAGTTGAAACTTGATATACCGTTTTTAGTTATCACCATGGAATCTTACAGTAGAGTGGGTTATCTGTCAAAATTCCAACAACCAGAAGTACCACTTTACTAGTTTTGGCAAAAATGGCTCCAACGATTTTCTTCAAACTTGGTATATCAACTACACATACTATACAGCTAGTGTGGGAGCTAAATTAGTGGGATAATGTCGGAGAAAGCTTAATGCTTTAGCTCGGAGGGGTACGGTGTGCCTCTATTGGATACCCGGACATGCGGGAATAGACGGCAATGAGAGGGCAGATCAGTTGGCCAGGGAGGGATCATCACAACCATTCTGTGGTCACGAACCAGCTCTGGCTGTCACAAAGACGTTTCGTGACAAACAGATTAGACTCTGGGAGACGAGAGTTTTGGAGAAACGCTTGGGGGGCACGCAGGGGTCCCTCCAAGCCAAAAGATTTATAAAGACAAGTAAGCAGGGAACTTCGGAGTATCGTCTGTCCCTTAGTAGGACGGGTATGAGTACCCTGATAGGGACAGTGACTGGACACCCAACTGTTCCAGTCTTTTAGAACATTCTAACAACAACTCTCTTACAACTTACTGCTATTAAAAGAAAGTAAGGAAAACTTTGGGAAATTTATGAAAACATGAATTTTTACCAGTAATATATATTTTTTTTCCTAATTGAATGTTTAATATAGGGAGGATGTCCAGTCCCATTTGTCAGAACTGCGACGACGGAGAATCAGGGAAACGGTGTACCACTATCTTGGTCAGTGTCCCCGTTTCGCTGGAACTAGGTTTCGTGTATTTGGGAGGGCATCACTCTCGCAGGATTGCCTGCTCGAGCTGGAATTTAGGGATATCTTGGGATGTAGATTGTAGATTGTTGTAGGGGATTATTGCACTGCGACCTGAAAGATCTATTGTGCCCCCCGGAGCCTTCTTCAATGCACAGCCGGTCTCCAAGCAGTGTTCTCTAGCTACAGACAACACTCCCCATCACCGGACAGTGAGTTGTAGAGGCTCCTAGGAAGAGAAAATCTAAGGGTAGCACGCTGGATCGAACCCGGGACCTCCGCGTTGCTAGTCCAGCGCGCCACCACCGAGCTCATCCCTTCCTTCTCCATTGGTTTTCGCCAACTAACTAGGGACGGAGACCCTAGTTTGTGTACTGTGTATGTCCTTGTCTGTAAAGTGTAGAGTGTATATAGTTTAAGTGTATTGTGTACTGTTCTGACGAAGTGCATGGAGTACTGAGCTGAGGTAACCCGTAGGGTTACTCACCAAGTAACTGCATGCAACAGATACCCCTTGCGGGCCGATATCTTGGGATAGGGTAGACTAACCGGTAAGCTACCGCGGGGAGATTAATTAAGGGGATAGGGGGGTATCGGGGAAAAGGCCACATAGGCTTAGGTTCCCGCGCCATTAGGCACCCGAATTACAATAATAATAATAATAATAATAATACTAAACAGCTACAACTTTTATTTGAAACATTTCTCCGGGAAAAAAATCATTTAAGGGCAATTCTGGGGGGGAATGGTTTGGGGTTAGGTTTTCATCTTAACTACTATATCAGTTTATAAGACAATTCTCTCATCTAAAAAAAATATTAATTAGAATTAAATATGTTGAAATTCCGAATTTAAAATAAATAAAAAACGGAAATGCATTTGTTTTAACGCTTTACTAAATGATTTTTTTTTTTTCTTTCCACTTTTTTTTTCCCCGATTTTCTCAACAAAAAAAAAATAAAAAAAATGGCTCCAACCGAATTTTCTGAAACTTCGTATATAAAGCTAAACAACAATGTCTATATTTATTTAAAAAAAACATTTCTCTGGAAAAAAAAATTTGATTTAGGGCATTTTTTTGGGCGGGGGGGGAGGTGTTGGTTTTCTATTATTTAAAACAAATCATAATTAGAAATAAATAGATGCTAAAAATGTCCAACGTTTTCAAGAAACATTAAAAGACCCGGAAGTGAGCGGTTTTGATGAAACATTTCTTCTTTTTTAAGTTTCGAAGAATTTCCGTTATATTGTTGTTAAACAAACACTTCACTTTGTGAATTATAATTTTTAAATAAAGGTGTAAAAGAAAGTGTAGAATGTAGGAGCAACGTAATTTATCAATTATACTTAAAAAAATAGTGAGAAATATTCCAATCCGCAAACAATTTAGTAATTTTCAGTTTTTTTTTTTTCAATTTTGGTTTTAAAAAAGACGTTAATTATTTTCGTTTAATCTACTTATACAAACTATAAAATAATTTATGGTTAATAACGAAAATTATACGACTTTTTTTTTGCCGTTAAGAATATGATCTTTTTTTTTTTTTTTAACTGAAAACTACTGTTACAGTGATGGCGAACCTTTTGAGCTCGGTGTGTCAAAATTTTGAAAAATAGAAACATAATTCTCGTAGCGTGTCACTCATCAAGTTAATTATTTGTTTAATGCCATTTAAAATACAAATGCCAAAATTATGAAACCAATAGTTTACATTTAGAGACTTGTCTTACATATTTCATTGACACTTAACATACAAAATCAAGTAATATATATATAAAATATAATTGAACAAAAACAGAAAAACAATATAAATTTATACAATTAGAAAATAAACATATATGAAAAATTAGTGACTTTTTTGGTGTGTGGTTGGTTTCGCAGAGCTGGAAAGCAACAGAGACATTTTCCTGGTAGCCTGCTTCATTTTGTGGTCATCGACTTGAGTGTGAAAACTAAGTTTGCTCTGTGCATGTCGGTGTTGTCACACTGTCTGAAAAACGCATCCTGAAGATGGGCGAAAGCCCGAAACCGGTCGATGACTACAAAATGAAGCAGGCTACCACGGAAAATGTCTCTGATGACTTTTTTGGTGCTGAAGTTTGTCTGCTAAATCTTCTATTTCGGGTTTATACTTGGTACATTTCAAGGCCAAGAAAGCGCCACTGACTTCATCTGTTAACCGATTCCGTTTGTTTGTCTTAATATTATTTAATGCTGAGAACAATGTCTCACAAAAATATGTGGATGAAAAAATTGTTAGCAAAACAACTAAAGGAGATCTCGAGGAGCGGTCAATAAAATGTACACTTTTTTTTAAATCTTTTCCAACGTTTCGACAAATTCATTGTCTTTTTCAGGGATAAAATAAAAAAAAATGTTTATCGGTATTTATAATTTCCATGAAACAAACTAAACACAAAATATGTAGTAAACAGAGAGAGAGTTGCTAACTATATGAGCTACATTATCAGCAAAAAAAAAAGATTTTTTTTGAATTATGAAATTTTTTATCTTTGAAGATGCGTGTCACCAAAAATGAGCTCGCGTGTCATAGGTTCGCCATCACTGGTATAGAGAATATCGTATCATTGTGGTTTTCTTGTCCCCAACCATATTACTATAAGAAAAAAAAAAATCAAGGAAACTTTGAGCAATTTAAGTAAGATAAATTTCCATAGTGAGAAATAATCATTTTTTTTTGAAGGGGGGTGCCGGGAGATGAGGTATCTTTTAAAACAATTTTCTTTTAAACAGCTCCAATAATTTTCATTATTGGAGTGTAACACACTAGCTACAATATTTTATTTTGACTTTTCTATGTAGAAAAATATAATTTTTCATGAAATCTGCTGTCAGAAAAAAAAGGAGAAGCGTATTTTGAATGTTTCAGGCCAAATTCTTTGTTATTTTTACTTTATCTTACTCCCAGTAAGAGGAAGTATTGTAATCGTGTCAAATTTTCGATATCGAGTTTTCACCGGAAATATCTGTTTTGAGGTCCCCGGAGTCCAAAAAAGTGGTTTTTAGCAAATGGTCTCTGTGTGTGTGTGTGTGTGTGTAGTATGTGAAAGCATAGCTCAAAACGACAAAACGAGAAAAGTTCTAAATTGCTATTTACGTTAACGTATCACCAGGGATCTGACGGTTGCGTTATGTGTCAATATTCCTCAACCGGAAGTTGAAACCACTTTACTAGTTGTTTTTTTTTACGTTTTTGCAATTTTCTCAAAAATGGCTCCGAAGATTTTCTTTAAACTTGTTATATCAACTACAAATACAAAGAGCTACAACTTTTATTTGAAACATTTCTCCAGGAAAATTCATTTAAGGGCACTTCTGGGGGAGGGTGGGGTTAGGTTTTCATCTTAACTGCTGTTTCAGTATATTAGACAATTCTGTCATCTAAATAATGTTAATTAGAATTAAATATGTTGTTGAAATTCCGAGTTTGAAAAAAAAATAGATAACCGGAAGTGCGTTTTTACTGAAATATAATTTCCAGTTTTCTGGTATTTTCTCGAAATGGCTCCAACGATTTTCTTTAAACCAGCGTTGTTAACTATACATATAAAGAGCTACAACTTTTATTTGAAACTTTTCCCTGATAAATTCATTTAAGGGGACTTTTGGGGGAGGGGGGGTTATGTTTTTCTTTAAAATGCTATCACAGGGTGATATTACAATTCTTATCCAAATTGAAAACTAGAAAGTAAATAATGACCCAAATTCTGAGTTCAAGGGAAATAGTAAACGCGACAGTTTTACTGGACAGTGTTCACTTTTCGACGAAATTCATAAATTGGTACCCTAACTATAAATTTGGCAATTATACATTTTGAGGACTGGAGTAACGAGCAAGTTGTGTGAGGAGTGTTGCACACCAGATTTTTGTTTCCCGTTACGTCACTACCTGTAAGAGAAAAAAAAAAAAAAAAAACAATGGAAAACTTGGGCGAATTCAAAAAAAACATAAAAAAAAAAGAACATTTTATCCGGGGGATGAGGGAAAATATATGTTAAAGAATTTTTCAAAATTTCCTATATATTAACTATAAATATAATCATTTTTTTTTAACAAAAGTTTACACCTCCCTATAATTTTTAGTGGTTAACAAAAATAATATAAGAAAGTGTACTGTATTAAATGTCTTCAGTTTTTCGTATTATTTGTGTGACTAGAAAGTTAACCAGAATCTGACGTAGACATTAAAATATTAAGAAATAAATTTCTCACTGGCGATATTTACGTTTTGTTTTTTTTTTTTCAATTTTTCAA